>CM033114.1:11868171-11949797 GCA_019321725.1 Paulownia fortunei
AATTAAATAATCTAATTATTTAATTGAATAATTTAATTTAACCATTAAATTAAATAGAACCCACAATTATTTAATTAATCAATATTAATTAATTAAATTCCAACTATTGGATAAATCCCAAAATTAGAAATGACTTTCCATAAAGATGTGTGACCCTCTTAGGTTCACTACTAAGTTAGTAGTGGGCTTGCAATATTTGCAACTTATCAATAATAATTATTTAATTAATTAATCCAATTAATTAATTCATTTGAAATTAACTCCTTAATTCTAAAAACCTCATTATCCATGAAAACACCTAACAAGTAATCATGACAAACTAGACTTAGATAAAATATCGAGTAAACCTATTTCAATTGTGAGTACCATATACGTAAGGTCCTTTCAATAACTAATCTCTTGATTGAATTTAGGCATGGATTATATGTCGAAACCCTAAATGATTAAATAATTGTGATTCCATTTCAAGTTCCAATGATTCTTGATGAATCACGATTCATCCTGGTCTTTGAATTATGAACTATGAAAATACAGGAGATTCTCTTGCTTAAAAAGACAAGTGTCGAATTCTATGTTGGCTACTAACAAACCTCTATGCACACCAGTGCAACACCCAACATACCCCATTTGTGATTGTCAAGCAATCAGAAGATATATCAAAGTGTTGCAGAATGCACACAAGGCTACCATCATGCCTCAAGTATGAGGACTAGTCATGTACTATCACAAAATAGAATTTCTTGCAGGCCATGTTAGGTGTACTTGTTCCCTGACAAGCACCCACATACATGCACTTGCATCTCTATGCTAATGCCAATGAAATGTGACATCCTCATCTTACGAGCATACATCATATGTGCGAGTCCTACTGAGTAATTTGATATCCCATCTCAAAAAACTCTCGACTCGAAACTTATTTAAGACCAAAGCCTTAAAGACATGTTCCATGATTGTCATCATATGCGCGACCATGCCCCGTAGCTAAATTTAGTCTAAGAACTTTATCTAATATACATAAATAAAAAATGCAAGATATAAGATAAAGAGAATACCTTTTTATTAATATGATTTTCAATAAAATTGTCTTTGCAGAAGAAAAAGAGTACAATACGCTCAATGTAATTGGAGCGTTGGACACCATACTCTAAAAATTTATATACAAAACTTTTTGCTTAAAGGCTCATTTTCAGTTCTTGAAAAATCCGCCGTAGCCTCATCCACGCGTAGAGGTGTTCTAATAAGCCTTGTAATAATGAAAACCACTCTTTTTGTCAAAGAAGTGCTTGGGCAATCCTGGGAGGCTCATAGGTGACCCCTCTTTAGGATCAAAAAAGGGAGACCATTTGAAGATTCTCATGGAATACCGCTCAATAAATAATGTCTATTTCAACCAAAGCCTAGAATAGTTTTCTTCCAAGGATAATCAAATGTTTAATATTAAAAACTCCTACTTCATACCCACCTTTAATCCTAAAGCCATGAAAAATTTCTTAATACGAACAAAATCTGGATATCCAGTGGGATAATTTCCTAACACACACAAACTTAAACAGGGCTACCAGAATATTGATTTCCTCCTCGATGAGGAAAAGTGCTTTTTCGCCTTTGTAAGAGATGTGTTGGATAAACCCAAACACAAATTCAGTAAGGCCTTTCTTTGTTGCCCGCGGAGATGGCAGAGCAGCCACTGCCGAGGGTGGCCGTAAAGTGTCAGCAAATGAGCATTTAAGAGAAATATCCGACAGATGTTCTTTGTTTCTCTATTCAATTTTTTTTTCTTTGTTAAAAGGAGAATATTGGTTGCTTCTCCAACTTCCTTTCAAATAACTTGAACCCATAACCAATTAGATCATACATGTCAGGTGCTTACTAATCTCTTCTACTCAAGCTATTAGGATTTTTTTTTTGATCAAAACCATATGTGTTTAGGGGATTTGACAAAATTCCCTACCATTATTTAGAATTCACCAAAATAAGGAGTACATGAAGATTTAAAAATAATAAAACTCCTTTTACAAGATAAACTAAGAGCAAAAATTAGGAAAAACTTTATCAATCTTAACAATTCCTCTAAGTTCTTTGGGAATATATTATGCCACAAAAAAAGGAGTCTGATTGCCGCTCACATGCCAAGTTAGCCAAGAAATCCGCCGCTGCATTATACTCAAGAAATACATGTGTGATTTTAACATCAAAATGCTTTAGTAATCATCTTAGCTCAATCAAATGGTGCTGAATATGCCATGGTCCAGAAGTTGCTCCTTGCAAATTATGCACTATCAACTTTGAATCACTTTCTATCCAAAGACGTTGAACATCCACACTTTGAAGAATATATAATTTAAGTCCAGTAATCACAACCTTGAGTTTCACAATGATACTAGTTGCCTCCCGAATAAAATTGGCAAGGGGTTAATACAATTGAAACTCTATGATCATGAAGGATACCTCCAGTCCCTAAAGGGCCCGGATTATCTTTGGAAGCTCTATTAGAATTTAGTTTGAACCAACCTAGGCACGGCTAAAGCCAACGAACCATTGTGACCCTTGTTAATTTTGAATATCAAATTGAGGCAGAGTTGAATAATCCCCTTTCCACAACTCGAGATCATTTTTAACAACCTTGCTCATCAAATGCAGATGGTAGATAATATGTTTAATAATACGTTGCTGACTAAAATGGTAAGATCTATATTTAGCATCAAACTATTCGTACCAAATATACGTAAAGATGAGGAGGGGAACCACCATTCACACATGTATTTTCCCATATGCCTGCGGAAACCAGTGAGCAATTATAGAAGCAATATCCAGCTTCTGGTGGTGATGGATATGGAATACCGTTTCAAAGCAATTCTAATCATATCTAGCACTATCGCCCAATAAGAACAAGTGATACAAGGACTCCACTTGACGGCTACATTGGCACTTAGATGCCATATCAAATCCTTGATGCTATATCATAGAATCAAACGGAAGCCACTTATGTAACAAATGCCCAATAAGAACACTTTCTCAAAAAAAGTTAGCTCGAGATATATTCGTAGTTATGTAGAAAATCCATCAACACCTTTGTTGGATTGTTTTTTGGAAGATTGTTATGTTGAAAGTAAGGCTTCATTATGGAAGATAATGGCAGCAAATTCTTAGAAACTAAAAATGTGTTAAGTTGAAAAATAGAGAGAGAAATGAAGAGCAAAATGTGATATTTTTGTAATGACACACTTCTCTTTTTCATTCCTACAACTTAATTAATACATGAACATGCTGCATATTTTGACAAAATAAAGACAAAAGTCTTTGAAAATCTAGAAGCATTATTAAGTTAGAAATGATAGACACAACTAGGCCAACCTATAGCACAACCTATAATTACATAGGATGAAATATTTTCAACAAAAGCATGATACATTGAGTCCAAATTAGTTGTACATTTCTCCCCCTTAATGTGCTGATCTATTACTCCAAGAAGTTCTCTCAATTTCAGAAATTTATCTTTAGGAAGAGCCTTGGTAAGAATGTCTGCAACTTGATATTCAGATTTGCAAAATGTAAGCTGCACTTCACCTTCTTTAATGGCTTCCCGAATGAAATGATACTTGATAGATATGTGTCTTGTTCGGCTGTGAACAACTGGATTCTTTCCTATTGCAATTGCTGATTTATTGTCACAAAATAATTCCATTGCAACACCTTGTTTCCTCCCAACATCTTCAAGGATTCTTCTCAACCAAATGACTTGAGTTGTTGCCATTGCAGCTAAAACATATTCAGCTTCTGTAGAGGATTGAGCAATAGATTGTTGCTTCTTTGAGACCCAAAAAAACACACTAGAACCAAGGAAAAAAGCATAACCAGATATACTCTTCATATCATCCAAGTAACCTGCCCAATCACTATCATAATAACCTTCTAACTTCACTTTGGAACCTCTCCAATATTTGATAACAAAGTTAGTTGTACCTCTGATATACCTTAGCACCCTTTTTCTAGCTCCAAAATGAGATTGATTGGGATTGTTCATGAATCTTGACAACAAACTTGTGGCAAACATGATATCCGGTTTTGTGGCAGTGAGATACAATAAATTGCCAATCAAACTTCTATACAAAGTAGCATCAACTTTTTTCTTACCATCTTCCTTCTTTAATTTTTCATTTACAACCAATGGTATAGAAGTTGAATTACAATCACCCATACCAAACTTTTTCAAAATATTTTCAGCATATATCCTTTGAGAAATAAATACACCATCACTTTCTTAATAAATCTCTATGCCCAAGAAATGATGGAGGATCCCCATATCATTCATTTCATATCTTTTCATCATCTCATTCTTAAAATCATATATCATTTTCTCATTGTCACCACAAAATAATAAATCATCAACATATAAAGCAACAATGAGAGTGAACTTACCTTGAGTTTTTACATACAAGTTTGGTTCACTTTTGCTTTTCTTGAAACCTTGATGATTGAAGTATGAATCAATTTGGCCATACCAAGCTCTTGGAGCTTGTTTTAGCCCATATAAAGCTTTCTTCAATCGGTAAATTTTTTCTTCTTCTCCTTTGATCACAAAACCTTGTGGTTGTTTTATAAAAATTTCTTCTTTCAATTCTCCATTCAAGAAGGTAGATTCTACATCAAGTTGATACAATGACCATCCTTGTTGGGCTGTAAATGCAATGAGCATTCGGATTGTGTCTAAACAAGCAACTGGAGCGAAAATCTCTTGAAAATCAATTTTGGGTTGTTGTGTGTATCCCTTTGCTACAAGTCTTGTCTTGCTTCTTTGGAAAGAACCATCCTCATTCAGTTTTACCTTATAAATCCACTTCAACTTCTTTGTTGGTTGGTCTTTCAACTAGCTCTCATGTCTTGTTCTTTTCAATGACATTTATTTCTTCTTGCATTACTTTTCTCTAGACTTCTTCCTTAATTGCTTCATCAAAATTTTCAGGTGCAATTGTACAAAAATTGCACATTGCATAAACATCACTTAGGCTTCTCATTTTCAGTGGAGTAGAACTTGAACTTGAACTTGAACTTGAAGATGAGCCATTAAAAGATGAAAAATCAGGCCCTGAAGTATTTGGAGCAAATTCTTCATTTTCTTCAAGCTTCCTTGCTGAAATTTGATTTTTCTCATCAAAGAAGGCTGCTCCTTTCTCAATTTTACTTGTCTCCGAATTCCAAAATGCATTCTCATCAAATATGACATCCCTGCTGCTCATTATACTTTTATTTTTCAAGTTGTAGAGATAATAACCCTTCGACTTGCTGCTATAGCCAACGAAAATGCATTTCTCACTTATTTCATCTAATTTTTGCCTTTTCACTTTTGGAATTTGAGCATAGCAAATTGATCCAAAAATTCTAAAATGCTTCACCGAAGGTTTTCTACCACTCCATGCTTCAAGAGGTGTTTTATCCATCACAACTTTGGTTGGACATCTATTCAACAAATAAACAGCCGTATAAACTGCCTTTGCCCAAAAACTTCTAGGCAATATGGTGCATGGGCTCCCCAAAATTGAAGAAATACAGCATGTTTGTGAAGGATGTGCCCTTGGAAAGCATCATCGACAATCTTTTCCTAAAGGAGTTGCTTGGAGAGCAAAACAACCTCAAGAGCTTGTACATTTAGATGCTTGTACATTCAGATGTGTGTGGACCTATGTCTACACTTTCTGATGGACAAAATAGGTACTTCATCCTCTTTATTGATGATTTTACTCGTATGACATAGATTTATTTCATGAAGCAAAAATCTAAAGTTTTTGGCATTTTTCAAAAGTTCAAAAGTCTTGTTGAAAATCAAAGTAGTTATTCCATTAAAGTTCTTAGAATTGATAATGGGAAAGAATATACTTCTAATGAGTTTAACAAGTTTTGTGAAGAAGAAGGCATTGAAAGATAGCTCACAATTGGATATACTCCATAATAAAATGGAGTATCGGAGAGAAAAAATCAAACGGTGATGGAGATGGCAAAATCAATGTGTCATGTGGTTACTACAACCACTATCAATATACTAAATATCATTCTTTCTTTCGGTGGCAGCTTAATAAGCATAGAACATATTTTCTCCACATTCTTTCTCTTCCAAAAAGTTAGCTTGTTGCTGATTTTGTGGTGGATTGTTTACATAATAATCTTTTTGGACATGACCAAACTTATTACAATTGTGACATTTATGTTTGCCTTTGAACCAACAATCCTTATACTCATGACTAGTTTTCCCACAATGTGTGCATTTCTTCTCATTATCATTTTTATTTTGGTTTCTATCATAGAAACCTCTTCCTCTTCTTCTAAAGTTTCTTGCTCTTCCTCTTCCTCTACCAAATCTTCCACCTCTAAATGGTTGTCCTCTATTTTGTTCACCACTTGATAATTCTCCATGACTCTTAACATTTACATTCATTTTTGATTGAAATGCATTTTCAATCGATTTTTCAAATTGTCTAACCAGCCTTTCTTCATAAGATTTTAATGCTCCCATCAATTCATGAACATTCATTTGAGAAATATCCTTAGTTTGCTCTATAACAGCCACAATAGGATTAAATCTCTCCGGTAGACAAGTCAAAATTTTTTCAACCATTCTTTGGTTTGAGAGTTCTTCACCATAAGTCTTCATTTAATTAGTTAACTGTACAAACTTTGAATGAAACTCATTCAATTTTTTTTTCTCTTTCATTTTCAAATTTTCTAACTCTCTTCTAAGAGTTTGAAGTTTGATAGCTCTTACCTTCTCATTTCCACCAAATTCCTTTTGAAGAATGTCCCATGCTTCTTTGGATTTTTCAGCTCCCATTATTTCTGCAACAGCTTGGTGGATTTTGGACAAAGCTGCAGCATCTCTTTGTTTTGTTTTCTTCAACTCTTTTATTTGAGCTACTGTGAAATCTACTCATTCTTCTTCATCTTCATAGCCATCTTGTACAAGCTCCCACAAGTCTAAAGAAGCCTGTAATGTCTTTATTTTCTTACACCAAAATTCATAGTTTTTTCCCCAAAAAATTGGAAGAGTAACCTGCTGCAAATTGCTTGAGTTTGCAATGATATTTTTCTGCTGCAACTTACTTTGACAACAACACTATTTTTTTTTTCAAAAAACCTGGCCTTTATAACCAGGCTCTGATACCATTTTGTTGGATTATTTTTGGAAGCTTGTTATGTTGAAAGTAAGGCTTAATTATGAAAGATAATGGTAGCAAATTTTCAGAAACTAAAAATGTGTTAAGCTGAAAAACAGAGAGAGAAATGAAGAGAGAAATATGTATTTTTGTAATGACACACTTCTCTTTTTCATTCATACAATACATAAACATGCTGCATATTTTGACAAAATGAAGACAAAAGTCTTTGGAAATCTAGAAGCATTATTAAGCTAGAAGTGATAGATACAATTAACCCAACCTATAGCCCAACCTATAATTACATATGATGAAATATTTTCAACAAAAGCATGATACATTAATCCAAATTTGCTGTACATTAACTGCAACATTTAAACATGATGTGACTCTAAATTTGCTTCTTTTTCAGCTCATTAATTGCAACAACCTTTAAGCTATTTTCTTTAGCCTTAGAAAAAATGCAGGCATCATCCACATAGGCTAGGTGTGAGACTAAAATGCCACCTAAAAAATGATATTAAAGGCCACTCACTATAAATAAAGCATAAAGACCTTGAGAGAAAACCTCAGCAATAATAACAAATAAAGATGGCGATAAATGATCCCTTTGGCGAAGGCCTCTATTGGACTTTAAAAAGTCAAATGAGCTCTATTTACCAAAATAGAAAATCTCACATTTTGAACATAATTTTTCATAAGCCGGATCCAACAATCAGAAAAATTAAATTTACGCAACCCAAACATTAGAAATGGCCACTGAACATGATTGTTAGCCATTGCCATCTAACTTGAAAATCACATTTTCATCTTTAAGTGGGTTGTGCAAAGAAAGCACCGTCTCTTGAGTCAACAAAATGTTGTCATTGATAAGCCGTCCAATGAAACCACTTTGAGCAGACAAAATAATAGATGGCAGCACAGTGGTAAGGCGCGAGTTAAAAAGTTTTGAACAAATTTTGTTCACCACATTACATAAACTGATCGGGCGAAAGTCACACCAAGTATGAGGAGAGTCCTTCTTATGAATAATCACTAAGGTAGTGGTAGTATAACTATGAGGAATTGGAACCCCTATTACAAAACTTTGTACATGCATCCAATAAATCAGCCTTAAGAATATCTTAACATGATTTATATAAGAGTGTCGAATATCTGTCAGCTCCCACAACACTCTCTCCGCAAATGCTAAAAATGCTCCTTTCAAATCATCCATTGATGGAGCTGCACAACGAAAGTTGATGTGCTTCATGTTGATTTAAATATAATTATATTGCAAGTTTACAATGTCAAGTTTTAGCATAGTGAAATGGGAAGGTTTGTCGTGTTCTAAGGAAGTGTGTGTGTAACTATCGAATTTTCTTACTATATTTGATCGAATTAAGGAGTTGGTTGGTTGATTAAAAACTTAAACAAACAAATAAACAAAAACAACAAACAATTATGACCAATGAAAATAGGGGATTAAAACTCAAGGGAGAAGGGATCAAGCACATGGATCACCATTTTACTTCATTATGAGTTGCACCACTTCATGGTTAGGATTAGTGTTTAATCATGCGACAATAACTTCAACTTCTGCTTGATACTCTCTTTCAAGACATATCAATTCTACCAGTTAAAGGCAACCGGTGATATGTCTATAATAGGTTCAACCAAATGATCTATTCTTCACATCTTGCTTGTTGTTAGCCATACTTTCTTTTCTTACTCCTTTCAATTAAATATAAAGAGTCATTTTAATTCAGGTCGTGTAGCGTAAGAACCCTAGTGGATGATCGGGTCATACACCAACAACACCGACAATGCATGACAAGAACTCTCAAAGTAACTAAATAGAATAAAAGAAACAAAAATAAAGCGAGTAAAATTGTCAAACTACAGTTAGATAAATCAACTTCAATATTGCAAAAACATACTTTCCAACAATGGTGCTAAAAACTTGATATACTTCATGTTGATTTAAACACAATTATGCTATAAATACAAAGTGTTTAGTATAGTGAAATGGGAAGGATTATCGTATGCCAAGGGGTGTTTGTGTGTGACTATCGAATTTAGACTATCTGACTATATTTGACTGAATCGAAGAGTTAGTTGGTTGATTAAAAATTTAAATAAATAAATAGAAATAGCAAATAATTAAGATCATGGGAAATAAGGGATTAAAACTCAAAGGAGAAGAGGTTAAGCACATGGATCACCATTTTACTTCATTATGAGTTGCACCACTTCATGGTTAAGATAAGCGTTTAATCATGCTACAATAGGACCTGTACTTGATACTCTCTTCCAAGAAATATCAATTCTACCATCAAAAGGCAACCGATTGTTTGTCTATAACAAGTTCAACCAATTAACAATGCATTAGCCTTTATAAATTCCATTAGCTTTCAACTTTATGTCCATAACTATTGCATGTAGTAAATCCTATATTCCTATAGTGGCCTAGTCCATGCCATGTATTACACGAGCACTTATTGCAACATTACATGCCGATCTCAATTACAACAACAAAGAATATTTTAAAGTTGGCCAAACTTCGAAAAGCATTAAATACATAATATATGCTCAACACAATTTCAACAACACCAAACCATAAATAAGATATTAACTCATAATTTCATAAAATAGTTTTCCAAGCCTTGACTAAAGAAAATTTAGTTCATATCAAAATTAAGCAAGCACCAAGTATTTCCTAACATCATGATTCTTACATATTCCTTAAAACTAAACAAAATAAAAGAAGAATTTAAAGAAAAAAGTTACAACCCTAAATGAATCTTCACTTCTTTTTCAAAATCATCAATGCCCAACGAATTTGTTCCTCTTCTTGGCTTTAATTCCAAGCTCCTTGGTAAATGGGTATATAGTTTTGATAAAGTGTGTGTGAAAAGGTATAGAAGTGTGTGTTTTGGTGAAGTGGAAAACTGTGTGAAAATCTAGGTGTAGAGACTGAGTGGGTGATCAATTTTTTTTATTTGTGTTGTGTGATGTGTATATGATGTGTGAATTATACGTGTATATAGTATATGTATCAAGTGTATCACATGGATAGTGATGTATATATATATCTATAGTGTAGGCAATAAGAAATATGTTGAATTATCTCTTGGGTCACCTAAAGAAGGTTGAGGAATCTTTTATGTTTAGCAGTTGGCATCGCAGGGCCTGTAACTAGCGTCGCAACGCGATGTCTCATCCAGGGATGGCACTGGGGTGCCCTACACAGTGCTGAGGAGCCATCACCTTTGTTTTGGCCAGTGCCATGGTGCAAGTTACTTGAATTTTTCTTCTCCTATTTAGCACAGCACCCTGTAGGGCGCCAAGGCGCCTACGCCTCTATTTTGTGAGGCACTAGGGTGCAAAGTCCTTAGCATTTTTTATTTATTTTCTCATTGTTTTAGCTCTTTTTCTCCATGTTACATCTATGCACATCTACACACAAACATTGAAAGATAAATGCACAAATTTATCCATATTATGAGAAAACATCCTAATTTATGTTATTAAAGGTGTGAAAAATATGTTGAATTATGAGCTTATAAAAGTTACAATCCTCTTTAGTACTCAATAAGATGGACTTCTCCACCCGCAAGTAGGTTATGGAAAAATCAGACAACCGATAATTGTATTTGATTCGGATCAGTGAGCAAATTCGCTTCAAATTCGATAGAATGCACCGTGAATTTGTCTTTTTTATTTAACAAGCAAGTGACAAAAATGAGAATTCCGCTCTCTATCTTGAAGCCATCTACATGAAACTTTTTGCTTCCAATAAGCTTTCTCCATAGCTAGGGCTTTACCAAACTTAGCCTATCCCCATTTCATAGTAATGAGGTTCTCATCCGTTGGAACTGCATCAAAGAGGCTTCAACCTCAGTCACTAAAGATTCTATTTTGTTAAATAAATTTTTTTGAGAAATATATTTTTGTTCCACCAACACAGATGTTATTTAAGATTTTAAAGCTTTTGGTGAAGCTTAACCATCCCCTTGCTGCTCACCAAAAAATTCCACATGGTAGAATGTCTCCAAAAAACTATCATGCTGCACCCACATATTCTGAAAGCCAAATAGGGCCAAATGCCTAACCCTAGTGGATTAAAATAAATCAAACCAACTCCATGAGAGAAGAACATGATCTAACCGCTTCCATATTCTATGATTAGTCCAGGTAAAAAGAAAGAGCTTCAAAACCTGCATCTTAAAGCTCAGTGTCAAGAATAAAATTATGAAAATCATCCATACTCCTCAATGAAGTATCTGAACCTCCACACCTCTTATGGGATGCTAAAATTGAAATGAAATCTCCCTCAACAAGATAAGATTCCAAAGTGAAAATGATTTTTATGCCTTCCCCAAAAGGTAGCCTACCAACAATATTTGTTTTCGCATAAATAAAAGAACAATAAAAAGGAGAAGCAGACAAAACACTAACAACAATGTGAACAAACTGATCATGATCAACTAAGACCTCCAAATCCAAATCCTCATTCTAAAAAAGCCAAATTTTATTAGAACAATTCAATAGAACATTCAAGAATCTAATTTTTTGGCACGTTACATCCAGATGCAGAGAAATCCTATGTTCTAAAAAGGGCACAATCTTTGGATGATATGTTTGACAGACTTGATTAAGTAATCTTTGAGTAAACCTATTATTGATGTCGTGTATATTCTAAATTAAAATATTAATAGACTGCATCATAAGTTTTGAAAAATAGAATCAGACTTCTAGAGTTTCTTTAACTTATTTCATATGATAATTTGCCATTTGAGGAGCTTTTACTTCTTGGACTGGAGAAAGGAAAGTAATTCCCCGGCAGACGATGAACGGTGAAGGCCGAAATGCTCATGAACCTTAATCATAATATCACTTTCCTTGGGGCAATCCACCACTGGACCAGTAGCGATAATAGCCATGTCCGAGTTACTAGTAAATATAGCTTTGGTATTCAAACTACAGGAATTAGGGTTATCAACAACCCTAGTCAAAGGACGTGATCAGTCTAATATGAGAATTAGGGTTCACTTTATCTAGCAATGAATCTAATTGATGAATATCACCATTAATATTATCTGCTTCATTAGTATGTGCTAAATTCTCATGAAATAAATTTGTCCCCAACGCATCTTCTTTGGAAAATAAATTTGTGCCACAATAAAATTAGGAACTATGACTTCATTAACTCCCAGCAGTGAGGATTTATTAGGTCTCAACTTTAGATGTCTAAACATTAACACCTATCTTCTTATATGAATTTGAATGAACCCTAATTTAAAAAGTACCATTGCGATCCTCGACAACAGCATTCGGGCCACCCCTTGCCTAAAAAGAATTCATTTCTCTAATTACCTGTGCCAACGATTGGCTGCAATACTTTCCCAAAGTAATTATGTCCTCAACAACATTTGCTTTACCTTTGTCAAGCTTTTCCCATAGATCCTCACCCTAAGCCTTTTGTTCCGTCCATTTCACATACCATCCCTCAAAATCATGTCCTAAGTTCATGCAAAGTGAATCATACTTAAGAAGCTTCTGGTACAAAATCCATTACACAAATGCCATTTTTTGCAACCCAATCCAAATGTGATTAACAGTTGTTGGGTTCCTATGATCACGGTGTGTCCAGTGAAAAAATAAAAATTTAAAAAAACAAATATGGTATAGTAATTATAGTATCACCTCGGATTCGATGCGAATTATCGATTTTTTAATTTCTAATTATTTAATAAATAAATTATAATAATTTTGATTGATAATTTTTATTGCACTCCGATTGTCATAGGGTATGAAGCAATCGATTGCTACCCCCTTTCTGAATTTCATTTCATATGGATCTAAATGTCTACCCTCTAAACAAGTCCACACATTGAGCAGAAATACGAAATCCGAACTCCGCTAGCAGTTCAGATTCTTTTACTAACCTATTTTATGGAGTGAATATGGTGAATATTAATTCTTGTTATCATACTCTAAGGTGCTTGCAAGAAGGGGCCTTGCTTACCATATCTCATATGGTGTTATAGGTATAGACTTTGATGGCACTCTATTCAAAAGATATATCGTCGTTTCTAGAGCACAACCCCAAAATAAAAGAGAAAGTTTAGTGAAGCTCATTTTGGATCGGGTTCCTACGCTCAGCTACTCTATTATGATGTGGAGTTTCAAACGGAGTCCACTAAGAGAGAATTTCATTCTCCTTTAGATAATCAAGAAACTCCAAACTTAAGTATTCACCTCATCGATCAAATCAAAGAGTCTTAATCTTTGACTGGTTTATTTCTCCACTTTATACCTGAAGTTTCTAAACTTTTCAAAAGGTTTTAGACTTGTACCTCAAAAGGTACACATATTCAAACCTGGAGTAATTATCAGTAAAGGTAATGAAATATTGCTAGTTTCCTTGATCAGTAACACTTAATGACCCACATATATCCATATAGATAAATCCAGGGGATTTACAGCATGCTCCATTTGTCCAATAAATGGTGATTTGGTCATCTTTTCCTTTAGGAAAGACTCACATGTTAGCATTTATTGCTCGTCCTTAAGGCCAAGCAATTATGCGAACTCTCTTCTTAGAGATACAACCTAATCTAACATGCTACAAATACGTGGAACTATGGTTGTCTGATTTTTATTTATTTTATTCAATATGAAAGATAGAGTTTTGGGGTGTGAGAATATAAATCATTTGTCAATACTCTAATATAAATCAATGAAGAACCTCAAAAAATAGAACAACTTTCATTCAAACAATAAAACTATAACCTCTCTGTCCAAAATTAGAATATAGATAATGTTCTTTATTAATCTAAGAACGTAAAGATAACTATTTAAGTCTATCCTAACTCCACCGTCTAATACTAAATGGAGTATCACTATGGCTAATGCACCAACTCTTACTCCATTCCCCAGCCACAGGATAGTTTCTTCTCTACTTAGCTTCATGCTTATTTTCATCGACTACAAGTTATTGCAAAGATAAGAACCCATATATGATATCTAATACCTAAGAAGCATCATTAACCAAAAGGTTAACTTTAACAAAATACATACCAAAACTATTCTAATGACTTGCAAGGTATCTTGCAGTTCCTCTTCCAATATCCTGACTTACCGCACTAGTGGCACTTGTCATTAACTTTAGAACCCTTTGCTACTCCACCGGAGGCCTTCAAGTTTTTATCCTTCTTAGAATAATCCTTCTTCTTTCCTTTCTTTGGTTTTTTAGCTTTGGATTGGGATGAAGAATCAACAAGTATATGACAGGCTTATCCTTCTTTAGGGTGGATTTGGTCGTCTTCAACATATTGACTAGCTCAGTGACGTTGATCTCCATTTTATGTATGTTGAAGTCGGCCACAAAAGCATCAAATGAGAGTAGCACAGGTTGCAAGATGAGATCCATATAGATTTTATTGTTCATAACGACTCTAAGGGACTCGAGCCTTTCGATAACACCTACATCTTAAGCCCATGGTCGTGGACTGAAAAGCTTTCTATCATACAACATTGAAAAAGCTCTTTTGGGATTTGATATCTTGCCTACCAGGTGTGTTCACCAACTTTTTTAGGTGAAGATGAAGCATGTGCGATACATAAAAAAAGGGATGAACATGGGATATATTGTTGCGAAAATTCATGAATGCAAGTGCACGGTATCATTACAAGTAATAAAATGATGAATAGATTATCGTTCCCTCGAAGACTATTGAGTTACTAAATATTGAAATTTTATCAATTCTAATTTTATTTGAACAAACAAAAGTGAGTGATAATTAATGCAAATGAATTTAAATTACTCTTAATTCGTGATGCGTAAAATTGAATAAAAATAAATATCAATGATTATAAAAACCTAGGGTTATGATTTCATCATAATTAGTTTGAGCTGAATAATTTATCTCATCAATTTCAACTTATTTCTCAAGTGATAGTCGTGAATCCCTAAATTATCCACTAGCCTCTCCCAAGGTCTAATGAAAATACCATCAATTGCTAACTCACTATATTCCTATGTGAATTATAACAATCAATAATTCATTTAATTCTTTGGATCTCCAACAAGACTACATAAATCAAGAAAGTATATTCCTATCTCACATGCAATTTGTGGTTCTCAACACATAAAACTAGATACATATATCACATCCCGGGTCAATATGATTAGCAAATCATTCAATTAGTGGCCAAATAATTGAAAGCATTAAGAACAATATAGAAAACTCAACTTGATAAATAAATTAATAATTGATTTGATAAAAATATTCAACACATCCTATTTAGATTACATCACAACCCTAGAAAATGAAATTAGTTCATGGTGACAATGAAAGATATCTCAACAGTATTCATACACATATTCAAAGTGAAAGAAGAAAATAAAAATAAAACTTCAAAGAGGATGAATTTTTTTTCTTTCCTTGTAGATGTTCTATCTTAAGCTTGGAAGAATTTATCCCCTCTTCCCCAAAATTCTTTCTCCTTGTCTCTTTCTTGTCTTCTCCCAATCTTCTATCTCTTCCTTTGTCTCTAATTCTCCTCTCCTCTCATTTGGAGGCTCTTGGGATCTTAAAAATCTATTTGGGATGCCCTAAAGAGGGTAAAATACCCATTTTAGCCTTGGTTGTCCACCTGGCAATGCCTAGGCACTGACTTATGGCACCTAGGTGCTGCACATTCTATTTTTGGTGCTTAAGCGCCCTGTTTTGGTGCTTAGGCATTGTGCTCTCTATTTTGTTTGGCGCCTAGGCACCATTACTGCAGTTTTCCTCCTTCCCTGACAGTATTCTGCCCCTTTCAACTCATTTTTGACCTATTTATAAGATGAATGATCTTTTTATGTCTTCTAATGAATTGTATCCTTATATCTTTTCTTTCCATAGCTACTTGAATCAACTTGATATGAAATATTTGGAAAGAGTTATAGCTATAATACCAAGATATGTGATACTAAAAAGTTTCAATCAAGTATAGACTATTTAACCTAATTTTTTTTATAGAAATCGAACGAACTAAATTTTATGTTAAACATAGAAGTTATAGATAAATCTCTTATCTTTCCAATGGTTCAAGAATCAAGTCAAAATGATATTCGATCTAAGAGTTATGATTATAATATGAGCACTGCTCACAATAGCACTATAAAGAGGGTTTTTCTAAAATTTAACCAAGTTATATGTTTCTTTCAATTTTCTTCTCCTTTTGTCATTGCCTATAAAATTCCAACTTGAATACATCAAAAGTATTATAAATACTTGAAAATAAACCAAATGTTAAATAAAAAGGCATATGAATTATTGGTATAAATCCAACTCAAAAAATACCCCCAAACTTAAACATTTGCTTGTCCCTAAGCAAAAGAGAAAAAAATAAATAAAATAAATAAACTGACGCAAACTTGAGTGTCACAAAAAATCAAATCATTAACATGCCTCAAAGATTTCCAAAATTCCAATGGAATAAAACTTCAAAAGCCAATCAATACCTAAGTACCAACATGCATGCTAGTTTAACCAAACCTCATGATCTTGTGTGTGTGTGTGTGTATTGCTAGTTTATCGAGCCATATTCATCACTCGGATCAGTTTATAGAATTTAACAATTTCTAGAAAATACACTTCTAAAGATGAATTGAAATGATAACCAAACTTCATATGCTTGTTTTTCATACTAATCTCCACTAATTTAGGTTAAACGTAGCATCAAAGATCAAAAGGACTTTCAAAACTTGTAATGCAAGGTTAAGGTAATAGGTAGAAAATCTGGATAGTGAAATGGCTTACAATCACCCCACACACACATCCAATCTAAAATTGTGTTTGCTGAAACCAACCTCCTAACCTTATATCGTTAACTCATTTCCTTCTTTTGGCAAGTTTCATTCAACACCATTTTTTTCTATTTTCTTTTTCCTCATTTCTTTCAGTTTTTTTTGTTTTTTGTTTGTTTGTTTTTTTATATGGAGATGACACACAACATTGTCAATAACTTTCCAATAGTAAAAGTCAAGCTCTCAATTGGATATATGCTGAGTGAAAAGTAAATTTAGTAGACAAAAAGTGTGAAGGCAAGAGATATTTTGTAAGGTGTCAAATAAATAGGCTATATTAGGCTCAAATGGGACACTAAGGATAAACTATGCAAATTTGGTAGGTTTTTATAGGCTCAAACGGTCCACAAATGGCATAAATTATTTTCTTAATGTTATGTCACCTGGAATTTCGCCTCGACTAGTAATCAACCAAGTTCTAAAGCTTGGTGGGAAAGCACCTATTGCCCTATAAACTATCTCTAAGCAATTAAATACAAATCGACAATCAATTTGTGCTCAATTTAAACAAGAATCACAAAGTAAGGTAAACTAACACACATATTAATTATTAAGGTAAAGACATCATTAATCTATTTCAAGAAGTTGTCATTAAGGCAATCAACATTCCATCATTAGCTACGATGATTCGATTCAAGTGCACTCAAGGAGATATTTTTTTTAATAACAATCTACGAACATAAACAAAAACTAAGACACCAATGCAACATAAAGAACATAAAATAAGCATATATTTCAACAAAAACAACACAAACAAACACCCCCAAACTTAAGATAAGACAGTGTCCTTAATGGATAAAAAAAAGTGAAAAATGTGTGACTTCCCCGAAGAACATTAGTTCACTAGGAAAGACTGTCCTGGCATTATGGGAGGATAATGTGGAGGCCTTGGCTTTGCCTTCGTTTGCTTTCGGTGCCATTTTTTTTATTATTGCAAGAATGCAAAAAGAAAGAAACCAAACACATGCAAAAGAATATATTGATGATGAGATTAAAACACGTGAATGATAACAAAGCACACGATCATTGTGACATATGAATAATATCACATAGCCACATTTATAACATAGGTTGAGAGTCAAAAGGTTAAATAAGTGCAAGCATAACTCAATAAATAGCACGGACTATCAAAATTCAATGTGCCTATAGAGAAAATGTCAAAGACTTACTTGAAAAATGCACATGGTATGCACGTATAATGTGTTGGAATAACATGTAAATGGAACGACAATGATATGTAATGCAATTAAAAAGATAGTGTCGTGTAGCTACATTGAATGAAAGGAAGCATGTGAAAACACAAAATATCATTTTTGTAGTATCAAATATGTCTCAGACATTTTATTAAACTCCTTGGGTGCATACACGATAATCCTCAATTAAAAGTTTAATTTCCTTTATCACAACCCCCAAATTTGACACCTAATCTCCATTCTCAACTTCACAACAAACATTCTAATTGGGAATCACACACATTCCTCAATGTAATTCAAACAACAAAACAAAAAAAAAAGAAGAAAAATGAAAAATAACAAAAGAAGAGTGGTTGAAGAAAACATACCAATGAATTGACCCTGTTACGAGAGAGTGTGTGAAATGTGTTTGTAGTTGGAGTTCAATGTATAGTGAGTGAGAGGTGTGAGTGCGTGTGGTGTGTGAGTTGTGGGGAAGAAAGAAAAAAGAAGAAACTTGTAGTCTGGTGTTGGGGGAGAAATTAGGTGTCTGGCTCTCTTATTATTTTTTTTTTGCTCGATTTGGCGCCTAGGTGCCAAATAATGGCGCTTAGGCGCCGAGTATTCTATTTTTGGCCATGAGGTTTTGACGCCTAGGCGTCGAAATAGGGCGCTTAGGCATAATTTTTATTTATTTTTAATTGAACCTACAACCACAATAAATAAATGATGATTAGAAACAAAACATCTATTCCTAAGCTATATAAATGATTCAAGTGAAAGAAATAAATACGACAAAAAATATGAAAACTATAAAATAATTTGGGTTACCTTCCAAGAAACGCTTAGTTTAAAGTCTTCAGCCAGACTATCTCTGGATCTCATCACCTTTGGTCTGGTAAAATTATCCTAGACTCATTGAGGCTCTTTCCACCATCAGTGTACCCTTTTAGTCATCGCAAACTCACTTGGTGCATAAATTTCAAAGTTTGAAGATCATCTTTGTTTGAAATTCTAAATGAACAAGTTGTTAAGGGTTGAGATGGTTATTTCTCTGATATAGTCGCTTTCATGTATTTATCAATAGTTTCCACTCGCAAGCAACTATCAACTCCACTTGGATGCTTTATCTCCTTGAACACATTGAATGAAACTTGTTCATCTTGAACTCTCAAAATTAGCTCACCCTTCCATATATCGATAAGAGATCTCTCCGTAGCTAAAAATGGCCAACCAAGATTATTGGAATATCTTGATCTTCCTCCATATCTAATACGATGAAATCTGCAGGGAAGATAAACTTGTCCACTTTCACTAGCACATCTTCAATTATTCCCCTAGGATACTTAATAGACCTATCAGCAAGTTGTAGAGAGACAGTGGTTGGCTTTGCTTCTCCAAACCCAAGTTTTCTATATACAGAGAGAGGCATTAGATTTATACTTGTACTCAAATCACATAAAACTTTATCAAAAAATGAATTTCCAATGGTGCAAGGAATTGTAAAACTCCATGGATCTTTCAACTTAGGTGGCTACTTCTTTTGTAGGATGGCGCTGCATTCCTCAGTAAGTGCCACTGTCTCATATTCCTCTAGCTTTCTTTTATTGGAGATGATCTCCTTTATGAATTTTACGTAGCTAGGTATTTGTTCTAAGGCATCTGCAAAAGGAATGTTAATGTACAAACTTTTATAAATATCTAAAAACTTCGAAATTTGCTTATCTAGTTTTTGTTTTGGGAAGCGTTGAGGAAATGGGATAGGAGGCACATATGGGGGAGGGTTATCCAGAAACAACTTTGACTTAGGCTTCTCAACTTTTTTGCTTGGAGTTTCATTAGATTCCTCAATAGCACTCTCTATTACCAGCTTCTTTAGATTAATGACTTTTCTTTCAAGTTCTGGCAACTCCTTCCCACTACGAAGAGTAATGGCATGCACATTCTCCTTGGCGTTTGTCTCAATGTTGCTAGAAAAGGAACCTTGAGACCTTATGCTCAACATATTGGCAATTTGACCTATTTGGATCTCCAGGCTTCGAATAGAGGCTGATTGATTTTGAATAATAGACTTTTATTTTTACAATGTTGCCTCTATTCTTGCCATGAATTTCTCGGTACCATCTTGTAGAGAAGCTTTAGGTACTTGTTGAGACTGATTTAGAGGCTGAAAATTTGATGGTTGTGCACCCACTACATTTTTTCCATTCCTCCATAAAAAGCTAGGATGGTTGTGTCATCCTTGATTATACGTGGTTGAGTATGGATTGTTCTACCAATTAGCATTCCCCACAAACTGTACTTGCTCTGGCTGAAATGGAGCGAATGGGTTCCCAACTTGACACTCCGTACTATGGTGAGGACCACTGCAAAAATTGCATACCTCAACTGATATAGGAGCGAGATTTATATGAAGGGAGTTGAATTACTGAGATAAAATAGTAGCAACTCGAGCAGTAAGAGTAGCGAGTGAATTAACATCATGAACTCCAAATACTTTTTTTGGTGCAATTCTTTCTGAAGGCCATAGATAAGCATTAGCAACCATGGTCTCAAGAAGATTATAGGCCTCCTCATGTGTTTTGCCCATAAGAGCTCCATCAGCAGCAGCATCCATGAGAGTTTGGGTTGCACCGCTCAATCAATTGTAAAATGTCTGAACTTGCAACCATTCTGGAAGACCGTGATGAGGACATCTTCTCAACAAATCCTTATATCTTTCCCACGCCTCATGCAATGATTCCATGTCATATTGGGTGAATGTAGTGATGTCATTCCTCATCTTTGCTGTCTTCGCTGGTAGAAAATATTTAGCAATGAATGTTTGAGCTAAATTAGCCCATATGGTGATTGCACCCGGTGGCATTGATGCTACAACTTTAAGGTTGTAAACCCAAGTGTAGGTTGTATTAAGTAATAAATTTCTCTTGAGTTTGAGGTCGATCCACGAGGAAATTGTTTGAAGAATTCAAGTTTATATTTCTAAAAAGATGGAGTTTATGTGAATCAAAATATATAAATAATTAATGTATGATATAATTAAAGAAAAATCGAAATAATAAAAGTACTGAGGATTAGAGATTCACTTTTGAGTTTTGGAAAGAGAAACAGTTATTTATTTATTTTTACCTCTATTAATTGCCACAATTAGAATCCATACATAATAAAGGTTCCAATGGGAAGATATTATCAAATAACTCACGCAATAAGGTAATCATGATATTATCTTACTATTGCAAATTATCTTTTAACACCAACACTTATTTATGGGATCAAGCATTTATGAATACCTTTGTCAACAACAAATCAAGGTTTCACATTAGCAGTTAATGGGGTAAAACCATACAATAAGCTAAATGAACCCAAGTATTTGTTGTGCTATTGAAGATGCATAAATCAATAATCACTACAAAATAAGCAGGGTTTAGATCAAAACTCAAACTAATAATACAACATACTTAAATATTTTTTACTCTTATAACCATTCCTCTTCCTCCATCAAGAGGTTCACCCTTTTTTCTCAACAAAATAAAATTTAAAAAGAGATAATAAAAGTAGCAAAGACTAAAAATATAAGAGAAACTAGAGAATGGATTTTTATTACTATTAGAAAACTTACAATACTAGAAAACATACAAACTAGAAAACTTAGCCTAAAAAAATCCTCTATCCCCCCTCTCTTACAAGCTTAATACATGGCATATTTATAGTACTTGGAGTAAGCTAGAGACCAAACAAATAATGGAGGGGTTAATCAAGTGGTATGCTAGTTTTCAAGAGTTGGTAAGTTGTTACACCAAGTTGAATTGTATTGTTCGATCAGATAAAACTAGATTTTGAAGATACGTAAATAATCAAAGTTGTATATCTTTCGAAGCTGATATATTTTTATATATCTTTTGTCAAATTTGACCATCGGATGAAGAAGATATGATCAAATTACCGAGTTATGTCCAAGAGCCATCCTTTAACAGCAGTAGCAATACGCAGTCTATGTTTTACCATTTTGACATATTTTCACACTATCTTGTCTTCAGAAAACTTGTTTATTACTTATTCTGTATAACATATCCAAATTTCAGCCCAAAATAAATTTGGGCTCAAGAGATATAATGCAATTGGTAAAATAAGTCAATACTGGACTGAACTCTGATCCGAATTTTGGTGATCCATTTATAATCAAAACTGAATTAGGCTGATCTTCCAACAAAAAAGTTGTACCTCTATCTCTTGGCTTTCAAATAAAATAAGCTTCAGGTTCATAGGGCTTTTGATCATGAAATTATGCATAAATTACAAAAACTGCATAAGTTTGGAAACATGCTTCCATTTATTCCCTAACACAAAATATTAATAAAACAATAGTATTAACAAGAATAAAGCAAGAAAAGTATATAGGATTTGATATAAAAATATATCAAAATATGCACTTATCAAATTACCCTACACTTAACCCTTGCTTGTCCTCGAGCAATCCTAAAACAAATATAAACTAATCCACTTTCGTAGGAAATCACGATTGCATTTAGCATATGCAGCAAGCCTTTAAACCCCTAGGTGGCCCATAGAGCACGAGTTATAGTCTTGTAAAGGTTTCTAGTAGTGATACCCACAAACACCTATAATAACTATCTTCCAGCTATTATTCTCGTGAATCAACAAAGTAATATAGAAATGAAATCAAACAAGTGTTGAGTTTAACTCTTAGTCATTCAAAAATCAATACATTTCCACAATAAGCATACTCAAGTGTGTGTGTGGATAGTTAATGTCAATAGTGACAAAACTATGCATGCTTCAAATAAGTGAATTCTCATAAAACCTTACAAAACCATCACCCAATCTCTAACAGAAAAATTAAATATCATAGGCTCTTCCTTTGGTACAAATTTCCACTACACTAAAGGCACCACAATAAATCAAAAGGTTTTCAACAAAGGTTATAATAGGGGCAAAGGGTAGTGATATAGCTAAGAAATAAAAGGATAAGATGCAACAAAGGTTCTAAAAACTTCATAGAATTAGAGACATAGAGTTTATCGATGAAAAATTCTCAAACTCCACAAATTTCAACACTGGTTCTATTGTTATTGAATTGGACCCTTCTTATTCATCTTGCAACATCTCATTTTTAGTTGCAACTCGTAGCACTTCGCAATTTTTTTTTCTTTCTATTTTTTTTATTATTATTTTTCTATTCTTTTTTTTTTGTGTAGTGAAACTCCCCCACACTTATCTTGTATTTCAACCTGAATTTCTTTTGTAAGTTCACATAGTCAATGGATTGTCTCTTAAACTCTAATCATTTTTAGAACAAGGGCTGTATAATAGTGTATTTAGGCTAGGTAAAAAGATATGATTACAAAAAAAAAATTATTTATTGAAAGGTTCAAAGTGGTTCACTAGGGCAATATTCTCTTGAAACATCATATGGGGAACAAGTTGATTTGGCAATGGTGTTAGAAAGCCTAATGCCTTAATCATTTTTCTAGTGGTGAACTATCAGTCGTTCGCTTCGACAGACCAAAAGTAAAGTTCTAATACTCAACCCCTACATGTTGAAGATCCAAGTGATGAATAGAGAAAGGGTACAAGAACTTCCTATTTTGACATGATTTTCTTCACACTGAATAACATAACTATTTGTGCAAAAAAAGTTGAGTATAATTATCGCAAAAATTATTAACCAAATAACAGTATCAAAGACCAAAACAACACCCATCATCAATCAAACCACATTATTCATGCTTAATTTTAATCATTGAAGTTGGAAGAACCTCTATGACTCAAAAAAAATAAAAATAATTGGTAATTCACAAATATTTATTAAAAACTTCACAAACTTGCCATGTTATGCAAAAAAATTGGGGATGCGTCTCAAGAGTGTTACAATTACCCTTTACTCCACCACCATTTTTCATGATTTTAATGGACCCATCAGAAAACACGCTTGATTTTTTATTTTTTATTTTTTTTAACTAGAAAAACACACATTGAATACATAAGTCATGATATCAACTATCCCTCCCCCAACCTAATTGAGACATTGTCCCTAATGTCAAAAATAGATAAGAAAGTAGAGTTTGAAAGATATCATCTGAAGTGTGGCTAAAAAATATAAAGCTGAAACGAAAAACAAAAAAACACATACTCTTAGATAAAACCATTGACAATTATTATCATAGACTCAGAGTCAAATGCAATTTGCATTTTTTACCATTGTTCCCGTTGGACCAATCCACATTGGCCAAGGCTGGATCAGGTTCTGGCATATATGCTAGAAGTTGATTAATCAGCTGGTCAAGTGTTGGAGCAGAAATGAGGATTCTTCTTGCAGATAGTGAAACAAAACCTTGTTTCACAGCATGATCTACAAAAGATAGCAAACCATCATAAAAACCATTAACATTAAGAATACTTATAGTTTTTGGTGAATGTTGAGTTGTGCCCAAAAGACAACTTGGAATAATTCCTCCAGTATACCAAAACCGCCAAGTTGAATGATGAATGCATCCGTATTATTTAACATATTAGGCATTATGTCCTGAATATGTGACACTTTTAGCTCATCTCCAATGGTCATACCTGTGATATTCTGTACTGTTAAAGATTTTGGGATAACTCCTAGAACTTTAACACCTCCTCCATGAGTAGAAATAACAACACTCCCCATTAACCCCAAACTGCCTCCCCCATATACTAAATGAATTTTTCTCTCTGCTAAAGTTCTATCAAGGTTATTGGCTGCCCCTATAAACTCATTATTTTTTCCAAGATTGGATCCACAAAAAACACAAATGCAATTGAATTTGCGAGTTGAAGAAACTTCCAATTTTTTTTTCTTTTTGAAAATAAGTTGTGAAAAAATAGAGTGAGTACAGTGATATTTATTGAGGTGTGAATAGGGAATGTATTTATTGCATGTCTTTTTCTTTTGTCAAAAAGATTGAAAATAAGGACACACACAAAATTTAAAAATTACCCACTTATACGTGAATGTACATGTAGTTGTGATTGTGACTCATATCTTCCTCTGGTTTTACATCCAGTAACGGCTTAAATGCCCTCTATGGGTAAAGGATATGCTTCCCATCCAGTTTTCTTATAAACTGGCAAATAGGTCTTTTAATGTCAAATTTTCAAGACTATATAAATCTCATATTCATTTCGAAAATGATCCCATAAATCAAGAATTGTACGTTGTACCAATCCACATGAATGTGTCTCAAGAGTAAATATAATATGATCTAAAGACTCCTTACTCAATCCATCCATAATGAATTTCAGTTTATCTTCTCAATTTTTAGAGATCATTCCTAAAGAACGACACTTTTTGTTGCAAGTCTATCTAGCACAATTATGACAAACTTTCATTTTTTTTTTGCCTTCATTTTTTTGAATTTGTACTTTTACCAAAACCAGGCATGTATCTAGTAAGCAAATCTGGAAACTTATGTGAAAACTCACCTGCTCTTACCTTTACTTCAATTATCCATCGTATGTCCTATGGGATGCCCTTGTGCATAAGCATCCTCAATCTTTCAATCCTGATTTTATAAATTTTCAAAATTACTTTTTTAGAAAGAAAAGAAAATCGCTTCTTGAGAGTAAGAAAAATATCATCCATTTTGAAAAGAACAAGAAAAGAGAATGAGAAAAGTAGAGAAAATTTATACAAAGATTTCAGTTGTTTGAAAAACTGACAAGTCTGACTTTAATAGCCACGGAGTATCGTTATCTGCCACTTAATCGAAAAAAGAAAAAAAAGAAAAGAAAAGAAAAACTTTCAAAACAAATAATGTCATAGAAAATGAGTATATACAACACTAATCGTAACAAAGGTTAGAAAGAAAAAGAATTTCTCTTGTGAAATTAATTTTTTAGAAATGGTTTAACTATTTGTCCATTTACTTTGAATATGTTACCATTTTTAGGATTCTCAATATCAATCGCCCCATAAGGATATACTTTTTTTTACAACAAAAGGACCACTCCACCTTAATCTCAATTTTTTAGGAAACAAATGCAAATCAAGAATTATAAAGCAAAACCTTTTGACCAACCACAAATATTTTTCTTGAATTTTATTATCATGAAAATCTTTGATTCTTGCTTTATAAATTTTTAGAATTCTCATATGCATTATTTCTCAGTTCTTGAAGTTCATTGATTTGCAATTTGCACAATTTTAAAGCTTCATCAAGGTTGAAGTTAAACATTTTGATTGTCCAATAAGCTTTATGTTTAAGTTCAACAGATAAATGATAAGGTTTTCCATAAACTATCCTATAAGGAGACATGCCTAATGATGTTTTGAAAGCAGTTCTACATGCCCAAAGTGTATCGTAAGTCTAAGAGATCAATCTTTACGGTTTGGGTTAACTGTTGTCTTCAAATTTATTTTATCTCCCTATTTACAAGTTCCACTTGTCCATTTATTTGAGGGTGATAAGGGGTTGCAACTTTTTGTATGATTCCATATTTTCTCATTAAAGTTTCAAAAACTCCTCATTAAAGTTTCAAAAACTTTGTTACAAAAATGTTTTCCCCCATCACTGATAATAGATTTAGAAATTCCAAATCGACTTAAAATATTTTTTTTCAAAAATTTTATCACTATTTTTTTATCGTTGTTTCGATAAGAAATTGCCTCGATCTATTTTGAAACATAATCTATGGCAACCAATATATAAATAAAACCAAACGATAATAGAAATAGCCCCATAAACCAATACCCCAACAGTCAAATATTTCAATCATTAGGATATGGTGTAGGGGCATCATATTTCTCTTTGAAAGGGACCCTAACTTTTCACAATTTTCACAACTTTTACATAAAGTATAAGTATCTTTGAAAAGAGTTGGCCAATAAAATCCACATTGCAAGATTTTTGCAGTAGATTCTTTACAGAAAAATGACCACCACATGCTTCTGAATGACAAAATTTGACAATATTACCAATCTCATTGTGAGGCATACATCTTCGAAAGATTTGATTCGGATAATATTTGAATAGGTATGGATCATACCAATAAATTTTTTTAACCTCAGTCAAAAATTTCTTTTTGTCTTGAGAGTTCCAATGCAATGATATCTTTCCTGTCACAAGAAAATTAACAATGTCAGCAAATCAAGGTAAAATAAAAACATTAAATAGTTGTTCATCAAGGAAAATATCATTAATAGGTATGGTTTGAAATGAGTCATCACAAACAAGTCTTGACAAATTATCAGCCACTACATTCTCTACTCTTTTTTTTTATCTCGAATAGTAACATTAAATTCCTAGAGTAAGAGAATCCACTTAATCAGTCTTAGTTTAGCATCTTTTTTTGATAAAATATATTTCAAAGTTGCATGATCATTGAAAATAACAACTGGTGATTCAACAAGATAAGATCAAAATTTGTCTAATGCAAAAACTACAGCAAGTAATTCTTTTTTAGTTATTGTATAATTCAATTGAGCACCATTTAAAGTTTTACCTGCATAGTAAATAACATATTGTTTCTTATCTTTTCTTTATCCCAAGACAGCTCCAACAACATAATCACTAACATCACACATTATTTCAATATGGAGGCTGCATGATTGGAGCAGATGTAAGCATACTTTTAAGCTTAACAAAAGTATTTTCACAATTTTCAATCAATTCAAAAATAGTGTCTTTTGTTAGAAGATTACACAAAGGATTATATATTAACACTAAAATCTTTGATAAATCTTCTATAAAAACTCGTATGTCCTAAAAATGATCTAAACTCCTTCACAGTCTTTGGTGTTGGCAAATTGGTAATTAACTCAATTTTGGATTTGTCAACCTCAATACCTTCTGATAAAATAATGTGTCCAAGAATAATACCATTTGTTACCATGAAATGACATTTCTCCTAATTGAGCACAAGATTCTTTTCTTCACACCTAATCAAAATCTTTTCTAAATTAGATAAGCAATCATCAAATGAATTACCAAAAATAGAAAAATCATCCATGAAAACTTCAAGAAAATGTTTAACCATGTCACTAAAAATACTAAGCATGCATCGTTGGAATGTAACTGGTGCATTACATAATCCAAAAGGCATCATTCGATATGCAAAAGTACCAAAAGGACATGTAAAAGTTATTTTCTCTTGATCTTCAAATGCAATTATAATTTGATTATACCCAGAATATCCACCTAAAAAGCAATAAAATTCGTGTCCCTCAACTCTTTCTAAAATTTGATCCATGAAAGGTAATGGAAAATGATCTTTTCTAGTGAATGAGTTGAGTTTCCTATAGTCAATGCATATTCGCTAACCAGTAACAGTCCTAGTTGGAATTAATTCATCATTCTCATTCTTAACTATAGTAACTCCAGATTTCTTAGGTACAACTTGAGTAGGACTTACCCATTCGCTATCAGAAATAGGATAAACGATTCTATTATCTAAGAGTTTAATAACTTTATTTCTCACTACTTCTTTCATATTTGGATTTAGCTTTCGTTGCATTTCTCTAGAAGGTTTAGCATTTTCCTCTAGATAGATGTTATGTGTGTAAATGAAAGGATTAATACCTTTAATATCAGCAATAGTCCAACCTAAAGTATTCTTCTGCATTTTCAGAGTTTTGATCAACTTACCTTCATGAGATGCATCAAATTTGGAAGAAATTATTACTGAAAAAATCTCATTCTCACCCAAGAAAGAGTATTTCAAATCAATTGGCAAAGGTTTCAAATTAACCATGGGAGCTTTAATACTTGATGTAATAGATTTTACTGTTGATGATGAAAGTTTTTCGAACCTTGGCTTCCAAAAATATTTTTTTCGTACCTGCAAAAATTCAAAGATAGTATTAGTGTATGCCTTTTTACAAATACTTTCACTTTCGAAACAAGTCTCCAAAGAATCTAAAGAGTTAGTAGTAGTAAAGTATTTATGAACAAGTTCCTTAATTGAATTCACTTCCTGTACTTCGACATCTTTTGTAGGTTGCATACAAATATTAAATACATTTAGTTCCAAAGTCATATTTCTAAATGATAACTTCAAAATACTATTCCTACAATTGATCAAAGCATTTGAAGTTGCAAGAAAAAGACGACCCAAAATGATAGGAATTTGTGTATGTGTTTGTGCAACAGGCTCTGTGTCTAAAATAATGAAATCAACTGGAAATTAAAACTTATTAATTTATACCAACACATCTTCTACTATTCCCTTTGGAACTTTAATCAAACGGTCAACTAGTTGGAGTACAACAGAAGTTGTTTTAAGTTCTCCTAAACCTAACTGTTCATAAACTGAGAAAGGTAGAAGATTTACACTAGCACCAAGATCAAGCAACGCACGCTTTATTCTAGTGTTTTCTATGATACATGAAATGGTTGGACAACCTAGATCTTTGTACTTGGGTGGAGTGAATTATTGAATGATTGAACTAACACTTTCAGTTAAAAATACCTTCTTTTGTACATGATGTTTTCTTCTAATTGTACACAAATCTTTCAAAAATTTGACATAAGGTGGAACTTGCTTGATTGCATCCAATAATGGAATATTAATCTTCACTTGTTTAAAAATTTCAAAAATTTCAGCATTTGAGTTCAATTTCTGAATTGCTTGCAATCTTTAAGGAAGGGGTGTTGGAGGTAAATATTTTTCTTTTTCATCATTTTCACACTTACCTTCTTCAAACTTACCTTCATCGTCAAAACTATTTCCATTCTTCATTTCTGGAGGTGGATTAGAAACTTTCTCCTTAGGATAAATAGTCTTATAAATAGCTTTTTCATTCCAAAGAGTTGTGACTGAATTTTCACCTAAGGAAGAAACATAACACTGAGTGGAAGGATTAGGTTGAGGTTGAGTAGGAAATTTACCTTTTCCATGAGTACGCAAAGAAGCTATCAGTGTTGAAAGTGTGCTTCGGATCTCATTGATAGCATGTGAACTCTGATTATTAATGTTTGTTTGTTCATGCATAAATGCTTGCAAAGTCTCCTCAAGGGATTTTGTATATGGAGGTGGATAAGAATGAAAGTTTGGTGGTTTTTGTGAATGTAACGGTTGGGCACGGTTATCATCTCATCAACTGAAATTGGGATGATTTCTTCATTGTGGATTGCAAGTTTCAGAATATGAAAAATGGAAAGGTTTTTTAAATGTGTTCATGAAATTTACTTGTACTGAAATGTTTGGACATTCATTGGTGGAGTGCTCCAAAAGTTCACAATTACTACAAACTTCTTCCTCTTGCATAGATTTGATTTTCTTTACTTTTTTAAGTTCCATGGCTTCAACTTTTCTTGTTAAACTAGCAAGTCTAGCATTTAGATCATCTTCTTGGCTAAGATAATATTTTTCTTTATTACTATTAGCAACATTAGATCTAATAGAATTTTCGAAAGAATTAACACTATGCCATGAAAGAGAGTTTTCTGACAAATAATCTAGATATTCTAGGGCTTCATTAGGTTTTTTATCAAGAAACTCACCATTACGCATTGTTTTAACAAATTATTTTATTTCAAGAGTTAAACCTTCATAAAAGAAACTAATTAAGCGCCATTTTTCAAAACCATGATGTGGGCATGAATTCAACAAATTTTTCAATCTTTCCCAACATTGAAAAAAAGCTTCATTAGAATTTTGAGAAAAAATTTGAATTTGTCTTTTCAAAGCATTAGTTTTATAAGTTGGAAAGAATTTTTTTAAAAATTCAGCTTGCATTTCTTTCCAAGTGCTAATTGATCTAGGTTTTAAAGAATTAAGCTAATTTTTTGCTTTATCTTTTAAAGAAGAAGCAAATAATTTGAGCTTAACAATCTCATTTGTGCAAATTTGATAATCAAAAGTGGCACATACTTCATCAAATTCTTTTAAATGCAAATAAGGGCTTTCAAAGTCTAAACCATGGAAATTAAAAAGTAAAGGGATCATACCTGACTTGAATCAAAAAATATTAGCATTCAGAGAAAAAATGAAACAAGAAGGAGAAGAATTCCGAGGAAGTTGCAAGTAATAACATATGATATGCACCTGTTGATTCTCATTTTCATCTTGGACACTTTCATTTTCAGCCATGGTGAAAGTGTGTGGAGATGATTTAAATAAATTTTCAAACAAAGTTTCAGAATTATTTCTAACTAAATACCGAGAATTATGACTATGATATAATATAATCATATATCCATAAAGAAAATAAACAAACTATATTTATAAAGAAAAAATATTAATAAACCTGAATACTTACCTTGCCTTCCCCGACAATGGCGCCAAAAACTTACTACAACTTTAAGGTTGTAAACCCAAGTGTAAGTTGCATTAAGTAATAAATTTCTCGTGAGTTCGAGGTTGATCCACAGGAAAGTTATTTGAAGAATTCAAATTTATATTTCTAAAGAGATGGAGTTTATGTGAATCAAAATGTATGAACAATTAATATATGCTGTAATTAAAGAAAAATTGAAGTAATAAATTGCTGTAATTGAAAGATCTACTCTTGAGTTTTGGATAGAGAAACAGTTATTTTTTTTTTTTACCTCTATTAATTGCCACAATTGGAATCCATATATAATGAAGGTTCCAATGGGAACATATTATCAAATAAATCATGCAATAAGGTAATCATGATATTGTCTTACTATTGTAAATTATCTCTTAACACCAATATTTATTTATGGGATTAAGCATTTATGAATACCTTCGTCAACAACAAATCAAGGTTTTACATTAGTAGTCGGTGGGGTAAAATCATATAACAAGCTAAATGAGCCAAAGTATTTGTTGTGCCATTGGAGATACATAAATCAAGAATCATCACAAAACAAGCAGGATTTAGATCAAAACTCAAGACAATATTACAACATACTTAAACATTTTCTACTTTTATAACCATTCATCTTCCTCCATCAAGAGGTTCACCCTTTTTCCTCAATAAAATAAAATTTAGAAAGATATAATAAAAGTAGCAAAAACTAAAAATATAAGAGAAACTAGAGAATGGATTTCTATTACTACTAGAAAACTTACAATACTAGAAAACATATAAACTAGAAAACTTAGCCTAAAGAAACCTTCTACCCCCCCCTCTCTTACAAGCTTAATACATGGCCTATTTATAATATTTGGAGTAAGCTAGAAGCCAAACAAATAATGGAGGGGTTAATCAAGTGGTATGCTAAAGAATCCAAATTATAGATCATTCGGCGTTAATATATTTTAATATATATTTTGTCAAATTTGGCGGTCGGATGAAGGAGATATGGTCAAATTACGGAGTCATGTCCAAGAACCGTCCTTTAACAGCAGTAGCAATTTGCAGCCTATGTTTTTACCATTTTGACACATTTTCACACCATCTTGTCTCATAAAACTTGCTTATTTACCTCTTTTATATAACATATCCGAATTTCAGTCCAAAATAAATTTGGACTCAAGGGATATAACCCAGTTGGTAAAATAAGTCAATATTGGGCTGAACTCTGATTCGAATTTTGGTGATCCATTTTGTGCAACTATTTAGATGAATTTTTTGATATAATAAAGAATTAATTAGGCTAATCTTCCAAAAAAAAAGTTGTACATCTATCTCTTGGATTTCAAATGAAATAAGTTTCAGGTCCATAGGGCTTTTGATCATGAAGTTATGCTCAAATTACAAAAACTGCACAAGTTTGGAAACATGCTTCCATTTATTCCCTAACACAAAACATTAATAAAACAATAATATTAACAAGAATAAAACAAGAAAAGTATAAAGGATTTGATACAAAATTATGTCAAAATATGCACTTATCAATTGAGTTTAGCCAACTTTTTGCCTTGTCCCTTTGTAAGAAAGGGAACAACCTCAGTTTAATGGTGTCATCGGTAACACCATTGTGCTTAAATGTATCACAGATTTCAAGGAAGCTAGCTATATGTGAATTTGGATCCTCATTAGCTAACCTACAAAATTGATTAGTTTGAACCATTTGTATGACAACTGGCTTAGTCTCGAAATTATTGGCTTGAATTGCAGGGCGTCTAATTTCGGTCAGGTGTTCATTTACCATTGGCAAAGCATAATCAGGAAGCGCCCTATTGTTGACCCTTGGTGCCTGTGGTGGCACATTGTTGTTATCATCAGCTACCCTATCATCTTCCATAATGTCTTCAGGTAATATGGAGGCTCCTCTCTTTTCTTTTTGGTTTCGTTTACAAGTCTTTTCAATTTTCGAATCAAAAGGGATCAAGACTCCACTTCCAAATTTTCTCATACACCTAAAAACACCTGGAAAAGTCAAGAATGGCAATCAAAATAAAATTAAATAAAAGTTCAAATTAAAATCAGAATTACTTAGTATCGATATTAATAAAACAAAATAATCCCCAGCAACGGCGCCAAAAACTTATTGTGAAAATTCATAAACGCAAGTGCACATTATCGTTATAAGTAATAAAATGATGAATAGATTATCATTCCCACGAAGACTATTGAGTTACTAAATACTAAAATTTTGTCAATTCTAATTTTATTTGAACAAACGAAAGCAAGTGACAATTAATACAAATGAATTTAAATTATTCTTAATTCGTGATGCGCAAAATTGAATAAAAATGAATATCAATAATTATAAAAACCTAGGGTTATGATTTCATCATAATTAGTTTGAGTTGAATAATTTATCTCATCAATTTCAACTTATTTCTCAAGTGATAGTCAAGAATCCCTAAATTATCCACTAACCTCTCTCAAGGTCTAATGAAAATACCATCAATAGCTAACTCACTATATTCCTATGTGAATTACAATAATCAATAATTCATTTAATTCTTTGGATCTCCAACAAGACTACACAAACCATGAAAGTATATTCCTATCTCACATACAATTTATGGTTCTCTACACATAGAACTAAACACATATATCACCTCTCGGGTTAATATGATTAGCAAATCATTCAATTAGTGACAAAATAATTGAAATCATTAAGAACAATGTAGAAAACTCAACTTGATAAATAAATCAATAATTAATTTGATAAAAATATTCAACACATCCTAATTAGATTACATCAGAACCCTAGAAAAGAAAATTAGTTCATGGTGACAATGAAATATATCTCAACAATATTCATACACATATTCAAAGTGAAAGAAGAAAACAAAAATCAAACTTCAAAGAGGACGAGTTTTTTTTTCTTTCCTTGTAGATGTTCTATCTCAAGCTTGGAAGACTTTCTCTCCTCTTCCCCAAAATTCTTTCTCCTTATCTTTTTCTTATCTTCTCCCAATCTTCTATCTCTTCCTTTGTCTCTAATTCTCATCTCCTCTCATTTGGAGGCTCTTGGAATTTTAAAAATCTGATTGGAATGCCCTAAAAAGGGTCAAATGCCAATTTTAGCCTTGGTTGTCCGCCTAGCAGTGCCTAGGCGCTGACTTATGGCACCCAGGCACTGCACATTCTGTTTCGGCACCTAAGCACCCTGTTTGGCGTTTAGGCGCAATGCTCTCTGTTTTGTTTGGTGCCTAGGCGCCCTGTTTTGGCACCTATGCACCGTTGCTGTAGTTTTCCTCCTTCCCTGACAATATTCTGCCCCTTTCAACTCATTTTTGACCTCTTTATAGGATAAATTAGCTATTTATGTCTTATAATGAGTTGTATCCCTGTTCTTATATTTCCATATCCACTTGAATCAACTCGATATGAAATATGTGGAAAGAGTTATGGCCACAATACGAAAATATGTCATACTAGAAAGTTTCAATCAAGTGCAGATTTTTTAACCTAATTTTTCTTATTAAAATCGAACGAACTGGATTTTATAGTAAACATAGAAGTTATAGATAAATCTCTTATATTTCCAATGGTATAATAATCAAGTCAAAATAATATTCGAGCTAAGAGTTATGATTAAAATATGAATACTGCTTACAATAGCACTATAAAGAGGGTTTTTCTAAAATTTAATCAAGTTATATATTTCTTTTCATTTTCTTTCTCCTTTTGTCATTGCCTACAAAATTCCAACTTGAATACATCAAAAGTATTATAAATACTTGAAAATAAACTAAATGTTAAACAAAAAGGTATACGAATTATTGGTATAAAACCAACTCAACACATATCCTATGCGATCCACTTGAGCCAAAATGGATCTAGATGAGTCTGAGGATGGCAATTAAACTGACAAACAGATCCTATCTATTACATGAATATATTATCCATACATTCATGGGTTTTCATTCCTTATTTTCTCCACCTTGCTCTTTTTTCTTGTCAAATAGAAAAAACCTCACTTTCTAATTCTACTCTCATTAAAAAACCTATTCTTAATAAGAAACTTTAGAATTTCTTCCAAGAGGAAGTACATAAGAGGAAAAAAGAATTTACATTCAGAGTAAAATAGAGAAAATGCGAGACTCACATGTCTCATTTTAATAAAATAAAATCATTCAAACTGAGCATTCACAATCCACATACAATATTTATAAGATGGTTTAAGCTCCATGATCATCCACTCTAGTATACATGCCTAATTTAGACATCATATGTAATAAATTTAAACCACATAAATTTACCCTTTTTATGTGCCGGTTTTTTATTTGGGATAAATAATTTTTTGGTTTTTGATAAAAATATCTTATTATTAATTTTAAAATTAACAGTTAATTTAGAAAAATGAATAATCCAAAAATCTCTATAACAATAACACAAAAAAATCAAAACAATAAAAATAAAAATTGCCTAGTGGCGAGTTGGCCCTTCGAAAAGTTTTTGATTGCACTTGGCGCCCACGTCTCGCACTACAGCGCCAAAGCTTTGACAAGCTTTACACCATAGCCTTTCGTGTATGGAGTCGCGGTGCCGAGGGCACTGTCCTCGCCTCATGGCCCCAATTTGGCCCTTTTTTACATCTAAAGTCAATCATTTTTGTTCAGTCTTAATTTTAAGATTTAAATTATTTATCCCAATCAAAAATTATATAAAACTATTTTATCGCACATAAATGTACATTATTTGCATAATCTTTCATCATATGAAATTCAAGAAAATACTCGCGAAAGTATCCAGGTGTTGCAACCTAAGCTCTGATACCACTATTGGGTTCGCAAAATCGAGGGACTATGCACAGTGAAAATTTTAAATTTTAAAACACATGCATAGACGGATTTATATATATAGTCCTGAATTTGATGCGATTAATTGGTTCACACTCCGATACTTCATTTAATGAAAACAAAAGGGTATTTGCGAATATACCTATATCAAGCACCATGGTTGATGACATTGATTTGAACGATTCAAATTAAGTCCCAAGTTATAAATAATTCGCCTTAGGAATCCACACGTGTTCCCTCTGATTTAATGCACACGACGAGCAGGATCATAATTTTAAAAACTTGCTAGAGAATGTGGAATACTTTTTTCTATTCTAGAATTTGAGTGTGTTGATTAATTCCACTATCAACAAGGTGATAAGAGAATTAATCAAATATCAAATGGTTTGGAACCAATTGATAGACTGAGAATAGAGAGAAATATATAGAAAGGAGCGTGTATTTCTTTGCACTTAGGGGGACGAGTTTTCTACTTCTCTAAGCTCTTCTTTTCGGCCCATATGTTGGTGTGTTTATACACCTTTAAATCTTGACCTAATCCCTTTAGTTAGCTCCCATATTTATCTCTAGTTTGCTTTTATCCAATACATATCTTATAATTTTCTATTAAGACTCAAAGTTTTAAATGATTTCCATCCAAGACTTAGAGTCTTTAATTCCTTATTAGAGACCACCAATGGGTGTCTCCTACAAGCCCATTAATTATTAAACTTTTTAATTAATTAAGCTCTCTTAATTAATTAAACTCAATTAAATTGATTCCAATGGACCACCTAATTAAATATGCTCAATATAAATAATCCTATTATTTATCTTAGTTAAATTAATTTAGCTCTTAAATTAATTTAATATTTATTAATTAATTATTCCAATCAATTAATTAATTATTCCAAAAGAGCCCATAAGAATTATTAGGTCTAATTAAATAACTTTATTATTTAATTGAATGAATTAATTTAACTCTTAAATTAATTCTAGCTCCAAGTTAATTAATCTCCATTAATTAACTTGATCTAACTCCTTGGATATTATTCTAGATAGAAGAGATCCATCTCGTTTTGTGTGTGAAACTAAGCTAGTAGTGGGTTTGTAACTATTGCAACTTAGTAAAAATATGAAATATATCCTGATTAATTAATTTAATTAATTATTCATATTGAAATTGACTTCTTAATTCCAAAAACCTTATAAGTCAAAGGATGAACCTAGCAATATATCTTGACTATCTAACCTTAGGTGAATTATTAAACGAACCTATTTCTAATATGAGTACCATACAAATAGGGCCCTTCCATCAACGAACTTCCGATTAAGTCTAAGGCTCCGTAGTCAAAACCCTATTTGACTTAATAACTATAATTTCATTTCTAGTCTTATTAACTCGTGATGAATCATTAGAAAAAAAGAAAAAACCCATCTAATATTTATCTTGCTCTGGCTAGAGACTTTTGAGTCAAGGACCATGAAATACATAGGAGATTTACCTATTTTATCAGATAGGAGATGGATCCTTTATTGTCTACTTATTAACCTCCATACACGAAGATCATATACCTAACATAAACCCCTTGTATTGTCGACTGCATATAATGTTATGCACAAGACTACCATGGTGCCTCATGTCAAAGGACTAAATCATGCACTACCGTAACTGAAAAATTCTCATTCAATAAACAATGTTTCAATTGAAAACTTTTCACGGGCCTATTTAGTTACTCATTCCCCAACGAGCACTCGCACTCGCACTCGCACATGTGCACTAGCTTCCCTATACCAATGCTATGGAGCAAGACATTTTCCTTTCGAGCATGCATCATGTGCACGAGTATTTACGGGCTCATCGATACCCCACCTCAATGAACCTATGATTGAATCTTATTTAAGACTAAAGCCACATAAATATATTACATTATCGTCATCATATGCCCAATCATGCCCCGCAGCTAAGCATGGTTTAAGGGTTTTATCTAATTGATGAGATGCAATTAAAAAAAATGTATTTTTTTAATATATTTGAATAAAAATATTTTTACAAGAGTATAAAAGCAGCCACTTATTGGTTCATCGGGCACTACTCTAACAAAAACTACCTATCTCGATGCACTATATTTCACAAAGTATTCTTCTTCATCTTTATATTTTGTGTCGACTTTTTTCATTCATGTAGGGATTGTTGGACTTATAAGTGGTAAAGTTTGTGGATGAAAGGGTAAGTTTCCAAACTTTGAAAAAGTATCTTTTAAACATTGAAAAAGTAAAATAAGTTTATCTTGTATATACAGAATCTCACTTAACAGAACAAATAATCTTATGGAACTCTCTTATGGTGTACCCTAGTGGATTTTAGGCTAGTTTTAGCTAGTCTAAAGAAGCTACGAGGATAGTGCATATCCGAGCTCACACCCTCAAGCGCGCAAAGATTGCATTGGGCATACTTTGCATTTTGCACGTACGCTCCAGACCAAGGGACATAACTAATCACGAATGAACATCCATAAATCTATAAATTAGGACCCCATAATTCATTCCAACTCACTCCAATCAATTTCAAGTCAATTGATTATCTCTTCTCTTCCTTTAAAAGCTTTTTCTAAAATAAAATTAATTTTTTTAGAATTTTTTTGTTCTGTAAAGAAGTATACAATCAAGTATTTAGTTCGCCCGACGAGATTAATTAGTATAGTATTGTACTAATTCTTATAATGAAGCGTTGTATTTTGAAAAACAGACATCCACGATCATAAGCATCAATGTAGGTGATTAAATCTATCCTAAGAAAATTTGATTAGTGCTTATCTCACTTCATTCCGAATATATTTCCAAATCTACTCGACATACACCAACAATTTTAAGAGAATGAAAATAGAAAATAATAATCAAACCAAACATAGCCTTTGTTATACTTTTAATCATTTACTTTTCTACATGTTTAATGGTTACTGTTTTATTTAAATTGTTGCATAACTTTACATAAGCACTTGCATTGGATTTTTCAAAAGCAAACAACCCATTTGTTTAAAACATATTGTTTAAAACGTCCGTAGCCGCCTACTAAAACAACTTACTTACCAAGTAACAAGCTAACTACTTAAAAGATCGAAAGGAACACATATCTTTGAAAAACGATTTCAAACTAAATAGCGGATTATTGGTTGAATAAAAAATTCGAACTAGTTTAGCAAAAAAGTTTTGAAAAGGTATATTTATCTCTTGTCTAGAACTTTCCATGCAATTGGGACTATATCAAAAAATATGGAGAGATCTACATTAAACGTAGTATTCTTAGAATATTATCTAATAAAATATTCTATAGCGTTTTGAAAAGCAATTAAAAACTAGAGAAAGGAGAAAAGAAATTCCCAACGTTGAACTTTAATATATTTATCCGTGAAAACATTAGAATAAATTTTTAATATTCTGGGTAACAGAAAACAGAAGTAAATGACTAAATAACCTTATACATTTTTGGGGAAGAGTTAGGCATTAACCCCCTACCAATTTTCAATGATCCACAAAATGTAATATGGAGTGGATATGAATGTAAACCCACTACTTTCCCCAAGATTAAATGGATCACCAATTAGTGCATCAATTTCAATGGATATGTATTAAACTTTAATGTTACCAAATCGAAATTATGAAATATGTCAGCATAAGATACTTCTGCAGATGTTTGCAAAATTATTAACAAATAGAAACGAGCTAAAATTGCTTGTTTACAAAATTAGACAACAAAGTAGTTAAAATGACACTATTTCAAAAAAATGAATTGGCTACAAAATTACCATAAAAAGTTGCCCTTAACTTTATCATTTTCCAATATATATTCATTTTTATTTTTCAAAGAAAAGCAAGCAAAACCAGTTGTATAAACCCTTCTACTTTCTACTTCAAATAATTGAGTTTGCAAATATTTGTAAGTTGTAATAGTAATACCAATAAGTTTTAGGAAACTGGCCGTTGCTCACAGAGCCAAATTCCACAATATGCTATTCAGTGAAGAGACGCCAACACAGAGATTTGTTCTCAGGGTTCCAATTACAAGGCATGTACCTAAATAACGTTACAAAAATTATGTAAATGCAACTATTATTAGTTCAGAAAGAATTCCAATCACAGGCAAAACTAAACTAGATACATTTGAGTTTGCAAACATTTATGAGTTGTTATAGTAATACCAATAAGTTTTGGGAAACTGGCCGTTGCTCACAGGGCCAAATTCCACAATATGCTATTCAGTGAAGAGGGGCCAACACAAAGATTTGTTCTCAGGTTTCCAATTACAAGGCATGTACCTAAATAACGTTACAAAAATTATGTAAATGCAACTACTATTAGTTCAGAAAGAATTCCAATCACAGGCAAAACTAAACTAGATACATTTGAAGCAGTCTTAGGAAAAATAAAACACCAACTGCATTCCAATTTCCACATGAAATAACAATACAAACAAGTGAAGAAGATGAACATCTTCTTATACAACAATGAGGCCATCCCAAATGGATAGCCATCTATTACCGCACTAGGAAGAACACTGGTCAGCTTGGGAACAAGATTATGCTCCCTAACCTTCAGGTGATATGTTTAAGTAGCAGACTCTAGTCTCCAGCCTCTATCAATCTTTTTGCTGCTACTCAACATCCTCGCTCAATCGTCGTGCACCATCTGGATTCCTTGTTGTCCCATGCTTTTTATGTTTCTTGCTCTTTGCTTTCTTGGCCTTCATTCGACGTTTTTTCTCATTGGCATCAACCCATGCATAATCAGATGGTATGTGGAAAGGGTCAACTTCATCATGGAAGCTGCGGCTTTCACTATCACTTGACTGGCCTCCACGGCTTCCTCTCATCCATGAAATCCATGATGTAGAACCCTCAGACTCCTTAGTCTTGGAATCTTGGAAATGTGCAGGGCTAGAGAGAGGGGTCGAGAACTCCTCCATAGGCTGAAGCTCCTCAAATTTTGTAAATGTCACCAGCACACGTATTGTTGGGACAATTGGGATGGCAATCTGTGCAGTAGGTTCATCAGTCATCACAAGCATCCAAGATAACAATAAAGTCCAAGCTCACTAAATACATTGATGCCCAATATACATGACGGAATGATTCTTTAAAGTGTGCAGCATCAGTTCATATAAGCATAAGACAGCCAATCAATAAAGCTAAGTGCTTCCCCCTGGACCTAGGAACTTTTCCTTCTTACTGTTGAATAAGCTTTTGGAAGAGAGATGGTAATCTATATCCCCCAAGAATGCAGCACAAAACTTTAACATTCCAAGAAGCTACAAGCACATGGCCAGCAACCCCAAAAACTACAAACTTGGCTATTAAGATTTAGCATAAAAAGGACTCAATATTTAATATAAAAGAGAATTACTGATAACATTTTCACATTGGGTTTTACATTTTTAAACCAATAAATGATGGCTTGATGGCTCAAGATATCCGAGCAATATAGAGAAAAGCAAACAGGGATATTAATTAAAGAATGACAATATGAAGGTTCAATATTCAAGACAAATCAAGGACAACTACAACATCAACCATTGTCTCCCCACCATCTTCTTATTAGATTGTACTCAAACTTACTTCATAAATGTAATAATTATATTGACACCAGGCTGGACATCGAAACTCAAAGTATCTGACAGAGCAGCATGAGAAGAAACAGTAGGAAAAATGGGGAAAAAAAGTCAAATGGATTCAAGATCCTTCTCGATACCCTTTTCAGTTTGATTTGTTATTTCTCCACCCATTTCCTTATTTCCTCTTTTTTTCGCCTTAAAATTCTTCAATATATGAATCTGATTTATTTTTCAGAATTGAAACCTGTAAGTGTTAGACTATACATGTGATTTTGAACAAAAATAAATGAATCCAGAATGAAGTTATCTGAGAGAGAACTGAGAAGTGAAAATAAGACATTCTCCAGCGGGTAACTAAGAAGTTGCAGAGAAGATTCCAGAGATAAAAGAAGAGGAGAGATTCATCATCACATGTACGTGGGGCAGTGGGCTGCCAGAGGCATTTGCCTAACCAAAAGTGGAATATTTGTATGGTCAGTTGGATTGTTATTAAGCCAGGAATAGGCTTTTAACTTAATTAAACCAAAATAAAGCCCAAGATTTTGGACAGATAAATATACAATTGGTTTCGTCCTCCAATCTTATCAAGCAAATATTTATTTTGAATAAGCATTATATTATCAAAAATACACACACAAAAGCACAGACTTGCATACACTTAAATTTAATACTGCCCTGTCATGTCTTAATTTTTGAAAATTGACTTTTCTCGCGTTTGTATCAAGTCATATATGTGTCCCTGTCTCTGTGTTCTTGCATCATAGATTGTGACAATTTTTTCAGTGTCAAAATGCCTTTAATACTTTAAAACTCACTGGAATAAGAAAAGGATGTTAATTGACAAACAACCAAGAAATAAGTGCTTAATAAAAAAACTAATCACCATCTTCATTTCTCCTTGTAACTTCACTGCTCTAGCATCTTTCACATGTTTTTTTGACAGTCAACTGTGAAAGTGACCATAACCGCTGCTCAATACATAACCTCAGACATTAGACATCAACAAATGTATCCACAAAAAGCCTACCCCATTGATTCAAGTATCCTTACAATGCTGCAGTATAACCATGTAATTGTGGCACAGTACTATTAAGCAAATAGGCAAAGACAGCTACTTCTCTTTTTCTTGTCCTCAATCTTGGTATACCAATCACAAATCTTTACCCCCATGAACTCTTATTGTCTAAATACTGCTGTTGTGATTTCTAAGGTTGGAGCATTAATATTAGAGGAGAAATCAATAAGACGAAATCAACTGCCAAGAATGATTATTAACATAAGACTAGATATCGAACAGTTAAAGCTCTCTAATTTATCAAAACTGAAACTGAATATTTAGTAACAAATTTGAACTATAAAGTTGATGTTATCTTGGCAAGACAGAGTCCATTGACAAAGAAATTAAATCTTGGATGGTGTATTCCATGTTTTTTGTTAGTCTGGTGAACACACAGGGGCACCAGATAATTACGTGTTACTGGAGATAGAAATGGACATTCTGCACACATGGATGGTGTATTCTTTTTTCCTTTTTTCCGTCTCTCTTTTGTGCATCCCACCTTACAAAAACATAATGAGGTTGAAGACAGAATTTTAGAACTATGAAAAGGGCAGCTGACCAACTTTTATACATATATGTGGAATAAGTTAGAAGCTCATACAAGCACGCACGTATGCATATCACGGTATGCTATTCCATCATTACTTAGGGCTGGATAAGGGTCAGATAAGTTATCTTCTAGATATTTTTCAAAATTTTCCATCTTATCTAGTAACTGAAAATTCTTTACCCAACTTTCTGCCTTTAGAAGTATATTTTTTTAGTCGAAGTTCTATTTATTTTGATGTTGAATTATATTTATGTTGACTTTCTTAAATTCAAGTTTATCTATTATTCACACCATAAAACAAGAAAAAACATTCTTCACATGGTCTGCATGAGAACTAGAAGAATTAATCGAAATCCAATACTCCACACTGCAAGTAACTAGTAAATGGAAGGCAAAAAACCTATTTGAACTAGACACAAGTCAAAGGAAAGTCCAGCAAACAAAAAAAAGGCATTCCGGACAAAAATAAAGGAAAAATTGTAATGAAAAATAACTTGTGTCTCAAGCTACATCATAATAACTGAAGAGAAAAGGAGGATCCATTATCAGGAAGACACATAAATTGTTAGCACATACTCAAACTGGAAACGAGTTGCAACATAAGGTTCTCAGACTTAGTATGATTATAGGATCATGTTAGGATCCAAGTATTGCATGCTTAAAGCGTGAATTTACAGGACCAGACTTCAGTTACATATGATCTTGACGCACTGTTCATAAGTTAGTGAACTAACTCAGAATTCTTGAAGATTTTCCCCATGAATATAACAATTGAAAAACAAAGGTAAATATGTTGCAACTTATTATATATCGTAATAGAGAAGTGGTATGACAGGATACATATCCATTACTTGGTCAATATAACTTGTGATGGCTTAGTTCTTTAGAATCGTATGTTTTGTGCTTGAAATTAGTTACTTTGACACAAGAACATAAAAGCTCATTTCACTGATACTGTTGGAAAAGCCCTCATGCAATGTCTACATGGACAATTGTCGGACAGGCAGCAACACATCTGCTCTGGCAAAAACTGTGTCAAAAAAATAAAAACCTCCAACATGGTGGCGGGCACAGATATGGTAGTCTCCTACGCCAGGAAAAATTTGAGGGAAAGAAAATACAAAGATACAACAATATTTCAAATCTGCGCTCTCTTTCTCTAGTCTCTTCAATCCCTAAGTTCACCACACTTAGAGATGTCTAGCAACTGGGCCTTAATCTCTATTTTTACAACAACTGCCTTGTAGCCATCACAATTTCGCTGCATGAGAGTGTGTGTGTGCCGTGAAGCTATGTGGCCAGTTCATAAAGGGAAGTGAAGAGAGAAGGTGTCAGAGGATTGAAGTGTGATGGACTGGTGGTTGGAGTGGTTTGTGAGAGGGATCCTGGGAGACCAACAGAATGAGGAAGATGTTAGTGGGATAATTGAAAGTTTTTGGTCAAAAGGGTAGGCTGATCTTCTTTGATGAGGAAAAGAACTGTGGGGGCCTTCTCGAATGGCCAGGTTTGATAAGAATTAAGATGGTAAACAGAAGTGTGCTAAAATTGAAAATTCATTGGCCTTAACTGAAAGATTTTAATTCAAAGTGAAAACAGTGTTTTATAAATATAGATGTATGATATTATGAATGATATTACTGTTATTATTAGTACCTCCGTCCCAAAATTAAAGCTCCCATTTGACCAAGGACGGAGTTTGAAGTTTTAGATGATAGTTGTAAAAGTGAAAGTTGTGTAATTACCCTTAAAAGTAGTGATTGAGAGTTAGTATTCTGTATGAGGGTAAATTACAAAAACTAACCCTGAGGTTTGGCCTAATTATAAAAAAATCCAACTTTCAAAATTACAAATAACACCTGACATTTGTTTTTATTTGCAAATTACACCTATTTAGGGGCGTATTTGTAAAATAAAGACAAACATCAAAGGGTTTTCATAATGTCTCAAGAAACATAGTGAGTTTTTTTTTTGTAAATAGGTCAAACCTAAAGGGTAGTTTTTGTAATTTACCTGTACTTTAAATTGGAAACAAAATTTTCATTTTAGGAAATAGAGTAATTTTATTTTTACTAATAGTATCATAGCCACTATTATTATTATGACTACTGTTGCATATATATTTATTTTAACATCCATGTCCCCACGTTGTCGTTTCCTAAAATTTTCAAGAATTGTTGCCCCATGTCTATATCATGTCATGTCTATCACCATGTCAATGTCCGTGCATCATAGAAACAGTCCACTAGATGGAAATCTAAAAGTGACTGAAGAAGTAGTTTTGTCGGATTATTTACTTTTAACTCTGATATGGGAGGATGCACATCATTACTTGGTCCATAGAACTAGTGATGACTTAGTTTTTTTGCAGTACTATGTTAAGTGCTAGAAATTGATACTTCAGAGAACTTAAGAGGCAAGAAGCACAATGCATCATATTCTAAGAGCGACTGAAGTAGAAGTTTCATCATAATTTTAACTATGATCAGTGATAGCAACAATATGACAGTTGCAGACAAATAAGGAGAGACTCTATGGAAAGGAGGCATGTATTATGCTGACAACAAAAGGCAAACCACCTCACAGAAAGAAAAGAACCCCATGAAAAAGTGCAAATGTATCAGTAAGTACCTTGACAGGAAATGTGCCAGGAGGAAGTTTAGTAGTCAAAAGCTCCCGCAGTCTTCTGACCGCTTTGACCTTGTTAGCCAGTATGTCAAGCAAAGGCAAGAGTTCTTCTGTTTTCAAAGGAAAATCTGGCGTCAACCACAACACAGGTCTCAGACCTTTCTTATACTCACTTTCATTTTTTGACTCAACAGTGGCTCCTTTCTTCTTTTTCTTCTTGCCATTTTTATCTTTTGGCTTTTTAAGGTCCCCCATATCCTCCCTAGGAAACTCAGATGATGATCTGCGACTGTCATTAGACTTCTGCTTGGTATCATCAGGTGCCAACTTTGAGAACTTCTTCAGAATTTTTGAATCCTCAGGATCATCTCCCATGTTCTTTGAACTCTTCTTGTTCCAACCAAACCAGCTTTTCTTCTCTTTGGTAGCACCATTGGATTCACAGCTTTCAAATGAACCAGCATCAAAGTTTTCATGGCAATCCTGCACCTCACTGTCTTCATCCTCACCAAAACCATCCCCCATGCGAAGTGCAGAATCTAACTGCATTCTTTCCTCAGCTGTCAACACATCGTCATACTCGTCATTCTCACCCCCATTGGCCAATTTATCATCATCATTAACTGAAAAAAGCTCCTCATCAGTCATAGCACCAGGAACTCTCCTTGACTTCACACTCACCTGGACATGAAGCATATCATAAACCTTGGCCTTCCAAGCTCCAACCATCTCAGTCCTTTCCTGTCTTCTCCAATTCAAATGGGGAACAAGCTCAGCCTGAGTAACATCAATTCCTGGTCTGTACATATTAGTTTGAGACATCAAAGCCACTTCATGTGCAACTTCAGCCTCTGATGGTTGGACACCAGCTCCTTCCAAAGCATTTGTGATCTCTTTCTCCTTGTGAGCAAGCACAATCAAAGAGCCAGGAGGCAAAGATATATTTCCACCCTCTGAGGAATGACCCTCTCCAAGAAAGAGAAAAGTTTGATCAGAGCGTTGGATACGAAATCCATCAAACCCTGCAAGGGTCATATCTGCCCGGAGATTAGAACCACGTTTCCATATACGGTAAGTATCTGAAGGGGCAATTCTACCAATGAATGGTATCACTGAGCTCTCAAAGTGGAAGGTTATCTCCATATAAAAGTCACGAATTCGAGCAGCTGATGCCACAATCCTAGGAAGCCTGCGGCACCATTTTGCCCAGGCAAGAGGCTGGTAGTGCCGAGCAATGATCATGGCAATATTCTCCTCCCTGGTACAAACAGCCTCCTGGAGTGCACTCCATCCATTCTCATTTTGAAGACTCCAATCAGCACCAGCTGCCATTAAAATCTCAGCTGAAATCGCATCATGCAGCCGCACTGCAAGGTGCAAAGGAGTTTCCCTGCCTGGAACATCCCGCCTGTCAATCACTGCAGACACAGCATCAGCATCCTCTTCAGCAGCCAAAGACTCAGCCTCAGTATTCACCTCTCCCGCCTTTGCCAGCTGAGGGAGTGCTGCTACTACCCGTTTCAAAGTTGCATGGTCACGTCGCAGCACCGCCAAATGGGCAGGACTATGTCCATATGTTGACAAATCCTCCATTAACTTTTCTTCCTAATTACTATCTCTGCTATTTATTTCACTCAATCAATTCTACTAAATTGAAACTTTGCCCACGCTTAATTTATTGTGAAGCTCAAAGTCCAAACTTTCCACCATTTTGCAACATAAAAAGCCAAGAAACCATCCCAGCTTGCAGCTCCTAAAAGATCCCAACTCTAAAGCCAAAGTTTCATTAATGTCACAACAAATTCAGTTTGTCTTCACCAAATCTTCTATAATATTCCAAAGTTTCAAGCTCAATTGACCAATACACAAAAGCCCAGAAAATCTTGATCTCAATTTCACATCACTAAGAAACAAATTCTGGCAAAAGAAATAAATAAATAAAGAGCGGCAAATTAGCACAGTACCTCGATCTAGCTGTAGTTCTAGCTCCAGATTTCTATTACTTTTCAGCCAAAATTCAATAGAGAAAAAAAAAATTAGACAAAACTACAGAAAAACGAAACGAAACGAAAACTTACCCGAGAAACAGAACGTAGATATCCAGATGTGTAAAATTGAGGAAACTTCCGAGAGAGATTTGAGATCAGTAGAGATTCAGATCTCTTTTTCGCACTTTCTCTCTCTGTAATATGCAGAATTGTATGTAGGGATAGAGAGAGAAAAGGAGAGAAGGGGTATGGTGGTGAAGTTTTTCTGCAGTGTTGATGTGTAATTGTAAATTGGCATCTGCAGCTGCTGCTGCTGCCGCCTGCTAATACTGTTAGCTGTTTCTGGAGAGAGATTCAGATGTTTGCCCTCAGATTGGGAGCATATTACCAATTTGCCATACGCGTGACACTAAACGTATTCGCTGTTTGTAATTGATGCTGACCCACCTTATGCCAAGGCCACCACAGGCCACAGACCTACTACTAGTATTCAAGTAGGCAAATTGAGTGAGGTGAAATTTTTGGATCCAACTTTTGGAATATTCTTGATTCATTTACTACTTTAGAATTTAGAAGGATGAATAGTATTTTCCTGAGGTTTAATGATCAATGGTGTTGTAGAATGAGCATTGAGTCAAATATGGAACCATATATTTTGATGTTTATATTAAGTTTTTATCATGTTTGTAATTAATTTTGGGGCATGGATCAGAACCTTAACTACATCCATATTTGTGTTGAAGTCAGCCTCTTCCAATTTTGTGTTGAAAGAAGTCTCCTTTTAATAAGGATGAAAATATATTTATTAATATCATGTGCTTAGATTGGGTGGGATGTACAATCACAACTATTATCCCATAAACTCTTTGCCTTAATAAACTCTCTATGTTTCTCTCTACTTTTCTTCTTATAGCATCATGAGTAATTGATATGAAAGAATGAAATTAGATTGAAATGAAATGATGATGGCGAATGAATATTATGAATATAGTATTTCCTATATTTGGTATGTACAAAAAATAAAAAAGGAATTGAATCATTATTTCTTACTTGATTCCTCTCATAAAATTGGTAAACAGAAATGCCTAGTAGAAATAAAAAAATATTTTTATTGACCAAATTATCCTTTAATATAATTTTTTTAAATAAAATTATTGTTTAATATAGTGTGCATGAATAGATCTGTTATGGTCTCAGTTGTTGTTAAACGATATTTACATATTTATACATATATATATATATATATTATGTACACAAATATAAATAAAATCTAACATTGGTATAAGTATTTTTTCATAAAAACAATGACCTAATAAATAAAATTATTGTACATCCTCATTTTTTATTGCTTAGGATGTTAGATCTTTGATAAAAAGGTGAACTAAAAGATACAAGATAAAGATATAGACAAAAAGTGAAAGATGAAGAGAATGAGTTATATAAAGTAGTTGGTATTGATTGTTAACTCGATTGAGAGAAAGAGTTGAAGTAGACAATGGATTTTTTGTATTGGTTTCATTTTATTAGGGATAACAATGAGTTCAAGTAAAATCCAGAACTGCATGGCAGTAAGTCCAAGTTAAATTTGGACCCTCCCTCATTGGGTGGGTTTTGAAATCATAAACGGGTCTCGGGGCAGGTTTCGAGTTTTAATTTTTAGACCCAAACCTAATCTATTAAAATATTGCATGTGACTTGTATTTGTTGAATGCTACAACTTTAAGGTTGCAAACCCAAATGCAGGTTGTGTCAAATAATAAATTTCTCATGAATCTAAGGTCAATCCATATGAAAGTTGTTTGAAGATTTCAAGATTATATTTCTAAAAAAGAAAAAAGACGTGTTTTATGTGCTTTAGAATATATAAAAAAAATAATTGTTATGCTATAACTAAAAAAACGTAAAAGTAATAAGAGTATTGAGGATTAGAGATCCGCTCTTGAGTTTTGAATAGATGAATGATTATTGATTCTTTCTACCTCTTTTGATTGTCACTATTGGAATACATACATAATAAAGGTTCCAATGGGAAGATGTTATCAAATAACTCATACAATAAGATAATCATAATATTATCTTACTATTTACAAATTATCTTTTAATGCTACCAACACTTATTTATAGGATCAAATATTTATACACACCATTGTCTACCGCAAATTAAGATTTCACGTTAGCGGTTGGTATAGCAAAACCAAACGTCTAACTAAATGAAACTAAGTATTTGTTGCGACATTAGTGATACATAAATCAAGAATCACCACAAAACAAATAGGATTTATATAAAAAATTAAAACAATAATATAACACACATAAATATTTTCTAACTTTATAACTATTCCTCTTCATCCATAAAAAGGTTCATCTTTTTTCTCATCAAAATGAAATTTAGAAAGACAAAATAAAAGTAGAAAAGATTGAAAATAGAAGAGAAACTAGAGAATATATTTCTATTACTACTAAAAAACTTAGCCTAAAAAAAGATAATAATAAAACTTTCTTTTTCCCTTTACTTCCCACTCTTACAAGCTTAATACATGGCCTATTTATAGTACTTGGAGTATGTTAGAGGTCAAACATATAATGGAGGAGTTAAACAATTAATTGTTATACTAGTTGTCATGAGTTGCTACACTAAATCCTTTAAATTTTCACCTACTCCTATTGATTTGTATTTTTAGGCTGGATACAACCAAATTTTGATAATGGGTAAAGAATAAAAGTTGGAGATCATTATACACTGATATATATGTATATATCATTTCTCAAATTTGATTGTTTCATGAGAAAGATATGAACAAATTACTGGATCATGTTTAAAAGTCATCCTTCAACATCAGCAGCGCATTGCAATATATTTATTGACTATTTTACATAGTTTCTCACTATATTATATTTAGCAAACTTGTTTATCTATCCCTTGTTTATAATATATCCAAAATTCATCTCAAAATCAATCTTGGTTTAATAGATATGACTCAATTGGTAAAATAGGTCAGGACTTAGCATAATTTTGATCTAAATTTTTGGTGATCCATTTTGTATAGCCATTTGTAATCCAACTTCTTTGATCCTTACACATTTAGTATGAGATCTAAAGTTTACATGAACTTGTAGATAAATAACTTATTAATCCATAGCCTTAAGAATTAACCCAAAACTATTTCGGAATCAAAAGTTACACCAGTTTCTATAAAATCTACACAAATAAAGATAAAACTTTTTAATCTCATTTTTTTATGTTGATTTCCGATTTTATTCCTAAAACTCACAAATGCTTTAACTGGGAGTTCTAATGACAATTTCAAAGTAAAAATAATTATAATTCTAATTATTTATACACTTTTAAATATTTACCCACCAACTAGCTTATTACTAGTTCTTAGTAATTATAGCATAATGAAATGCGATACAAATAAAAAGAAACATAGCATGATGATCAAAATTTAAAATAAAAACCTGTAAAATAGTCTAACAATCACAAATCATCATTTGTCAGAGATCACAAATGCTATTGAGATTATTTTTTTTTAGAATTTTCAAAAGATGTTGTATGTATGTGCACTAAGCCAATATTTTATTCCATGGACCAAGACACATATAACTTCAAAATCAGTTATAAAAAAGCCTCAACTTCATATCCTCACAGGTAAGTATTTGTCATTTAAGTTGGTAAGGTGTTCACTCATGAAGTTGAAACACAGTTAAAATACTTAAGGAAATGGCTTAAATAATTTAGGACAAGCATTCAAACTAAAATTGAGTATAAGATTGATAGTCACAAAATTTGAGATACTTAGTCTGTCTTACCAAAATATACCTTGAAATTTCATTGGTTAACCTGAAAATAAAATGGTGAATCTTTTTTTATTTTATTTAATTTATTTATTTTTATTTTTTTTACACAACATGACTCGCATGATAACAGAAGATCAAAAGAAGGATTTATAATTATACTCACATTATTAGCTACAAAGTGAAATATTACAATAGAAATAGATAACTACATAGTTTTACCCAGTTCATTTCTCCACATGCAAGGTAGACATAATTAAACATCTCAAATTGTAACGAAACCAATTCAAATGATCAATTGAAGCTCAGAATGCTTATCTTCTTAAACTCTCCACTTATTCACAAAAAGATGTGTGAATATTAAAAAGTAAACACTTTAATATGGTCGGAATTTTTAGTTATATGTATCGCAACTAATCTTTCCATAAAGCTTAGGATGTGCACAAGATTAATTTCTTTTTCTTCAAAATAGTACCCTTGGACTCTAACAAAAAGAGGATTGCAATTACATTTTGACAATTCACAAAATTTCAGTTAAAAATTTCACGAACATGCCATGCTATGCAAAAATAAAAAAAATAGGGTGTGTCTCAATAGTGTTAAAAGATTACCCTTTACTCTGGCCACCCACCCTTACTCATGGTTTCAATAGACCCAAAAGAAAACACATTTGAATTTAAAAAAAAAACTAGAAAAATACACATTAAACACACAAGACATAATATCAACTATCCCCTCCCCTAACCTAATCGAGATATTATCCCCGATGTTGAAAATAGATAGGAAAGTAGAGTTTAAAAGATATCACCTGAAATGTGGTTTACTGAAAAAAATAAAGCTTAAACAATACAAAACACAGTATTAATGATAATGTCACAGGCTAAGAGTCAAATTCATTTTGCATTTTCGACCACTATCCCTGTTGGACCAATCCATACAAGCCATGGATTTGGTTTTGGCACATATGCTAGAAGTTGATCAATTAGTTGGTCAGGTCTTAGAGCAGAAATGAGAATTCGTCTCGCAGACGTTGAAATCAAACCTTTTTCCACAGTATGATATACAAAAGATAGCAAACCATCATAGAAACTATTAACATTAAGAATACCTATAGGTTTTTGGTGAATGTTGAGTTGTGCTTAAGAGATAACTTAGAATAACTCCTCCAGTGTACCAAATCACCAGTTAGAGTGATGGATACATCCGTATTATTTAACATGTTAGGCATTATGTCCTGAATATGTGACACTTTTAGCTTATCTCTAATGGTTATACCTATGATATTATGTATTGTTAAAGGTTTTGGATAACTCCTAAAACTTTGACTCCTCCTATATGAGCAGAAATAGCAACACTCCCCATTAACCCCAAACTGCCTCCTCCATACAGTAAATGAATTTTTCTTTCTGCTAACATTCAACCAAGGTTATAGGTTGCCCCTATAAACTCACCATTTTTCTTGGATTGGTTCCATAAAAGACACAAATACAGCTGAACTTACGAGTAGAAAACTCTTCCATATACTTTCTTTTCTTTTTTAAAAGTGAGTTGTGTAAAAATAGAGTGAGTACGGTGTTATTTATTAAGGTATAAACAGAGAATGCATTTATTGCACGTATTTTTCTTTTATTAGAAAAGTTGAAAATAAGGATAAATAAAATTTAAAAATTATCTACTTACACGTGAATGTATATATAATTGTGATTGTGACTTTCACGTGTAGTAATAGCTTAAACGCCCTCTGTGGATCAAGAATATTTTTCCCATTAATTTCTTTATAAATTGGCAAACAAAGTCTTTTAATGTCAGATTCTCAAGACTATAGCGCTCATATTCATTCCGGAAGTGATTCCATAAATCAAGAATTACACAACGTACTAATCCACATGAATGCATCCCAAGAGTCAATATAATGTCATCTAAAGACTCCTCATTCAGTCCATCCATAATGAATTGAATTTTATCTTCTCGTTAAAAACCATTCCTAAGTTATGACACTTTGTGTTGCAAGTCCATCGAGCACATTTGTGGCAAACTTGCATTTTTTTCACCCTTCATTTTTTTGAATATGTTCTTTTACCAAAACATAGCATGTATCTAGTAAGCAAGTTTGAAGATTTGTATGAAAACTCACATGATATTCTTACATTTGCTTCAATTATCCATCGTATGTCCCCTGGGATGTCCTTGTGCATAAGCATCCTTAATCTTTCAATCCTGGTTTTATAAATTTTTAAAAGTACAATTTTAAGTAGAAAAGGAAATCGCTACTTTAGAGTTAGAAGAATGTGACCTATTTTGAAAAGAACAAGAAAAAAAAAGAATGAGAAAAAGAGAGAAACTTTGTATAGAGATTTTAGTTGTTTGGAAAACTAATAAGTTTGACTTTAATAGCCACGGAGTACCGTTATCCACCACTTAACTAGGAAAAAAGAAATAAAAGAAAGGAAGCCTACAAAATAAATAAAATTAGAGAAAATAAGTATATATACATACATTAATCATAACAAGGGTTGAAAGAAAAAAAAAATTCTCTTGTGAAAATTGATTTTCTAGGAACGGTTTGAGTTTTTATCCATTTTCTTTGAATATGTTACTATTTCTAGGATTCTCAATGTCAATTACCCTATAAGGATATATCTTTTTTACAACAAAATGACCACTCCACCTTGATCTCAATTTTCTAGGAAACAAATACAATCGAGAATTATAAAGCAAAAACTTTTGACCAACCTCAAATATTTTTCTTTAAATTTCATTATCATGAAAATTTTTGATTCTTGATTTATGAATTTTAGAATTCTCATATGCATCATTTCTCAATTCTTAAAGTTCATTGATTTGTAATTTGCACAATTTTGAAGCTTCATCAAGGTTGAAGTTAAACATTTTGATTACCTATTAAGCTTTATGTTCAAGTTCAACAGGTAAATGATAAGGTTTTTCAAAAACTATCCTATAAAGAGGCATGCTTAATGATGTTTTGAAAGCAATTATATATGCCCAAAGTGTATCGGTAAGTCTAATAGACCAATCTTTACGATTTGAGTTAACTATCTTTTTCAAAATTTGTTTTATCTCCTTATTTGCAGGTCCAACTTGTCCATTTATCTGAGAGTGATAAGGGGTTGCAAATTTATGTATGATTCCATATTTTCTCATTAAAGTTCCAAAAACTTTATTACAAAAATATTTTTCCCCATCATTGATAATGGATTGAGGAATTAAAAATTGACTTAAAATATTTTCTTTCAAAAAATTTATCACTATTTTGTGATCATTATTTCGACAGGGAATTGCCTCGATCCATTTTGAAACATAATCAATAGTGACCAATATGTAAATAAAATCAAATGATAATGAAAATGGTCCCATGAAGTCAATACCCCAACAATTAAATATTTCAATCACTAGGATAGGGTGTAGGGGCATCATATTATTTTGCTTTGAAATAGATCCTAACTTTTGACAATTTTCACAAATTTTACAGCAAGTGTAAGTGTTTTTGAAAAGAGTTTGCCAATAAAATCCACATTGCAAGATCTTTGCAACAGTTTTCTTTACCAAAAAGTGGCCACCACATGCTTCTGAATAACAAAATTTAACAATATTACGTATCTCATTGTCAAGCATGCATCTTTGAAAGATTTGATTAGGATAATGTTTGAATAGGTATGGATCATCTCAATAAAAAAAATTCACCTCAATCAAAAACTTCTTTTTATTTTGGGAGTTCCAATGCGATGACATCTTTCTTGTCACATGAAAATTAACAATGTCAATAAATCAAGATAAAATAGAAACATTAAATAGTAGTTCATTAGGGAAAATATCATAAATGGGTGTGGTTTGAAATGAGTCATCACAAACAAGTCTCGACAAATAATCAGCAACCATATTTTCTACTCTTTTCTTATCTCGAATCATAATGTTGAATTCCTGGAGTAAGAAAATCCACCTAATCAGTCTAGGTTTGACATCCTTTTGGACAAAAGATATTTCAATTCTTTTTCATTTGTTGAATAATTCAATTAAGCACTATTTAAAGTTTTACTTGCATAGTAAATAACATATAGTTTCTTATCTTTTCTTTGTCCAAAGACAACTCCAATAGTATAGTCACTAGTATCACATATTATTTCAAAAGGTAAAGTCCAATCTAGAGGCTGCATGATTGGAGCAGACGTAAGCATTTTTTTAAACTTAACAAAAGTATTTTCATAATTTTCAGTCCATTCAAATATAGTGTGTTTTGTTAGAAGATTACACAAAGGTTTAGATATTATACTTAAATCTTTGATAAATCTTCTATAAAAACTAGCATGTCCTAAAAATGATCTTACCTTCCTCACAGACTTTGGTATTGACAAATTGGCAATTAACTCAATTTTAAATTTGTCTACTTCAATACCTTTTGATGAAATAATGTGTCCAATAACTATACCAGTTAATACCATGATATGACATTTCTCCCAATTGAGTCAAAACCTTTTCTAAATTTGACAAGCAACTGTCAAATGATTACTAAAAATAGAAAAATCATCCATGAAAACTTCAAGAAATTTTTAACCATATCATTAAAAATACTAAGTATGCATCATTGAAATGTAGCCAGTACATTACATAATCCAAAAGATATCATTCGATATGCAAAAGTACTAAAATGACATGTAAAAGTTGTTTTTTCTTGATTTTCAAGTGTAACTACAATTTGATTATACCTAGAATATCGATCTAAGAAGTAGTAAAATTCATGTCCCATAACTCTTTCTAGCATTTGATCCATGAAGGGTAGTGGAAAATGATATTTTCTAATAACTGAATTGAGTTTCTAGTTGAAATTAATTCATCATTCTCATTCTTGATTATAATAACTCTAGATTTCTTAGGTACAACTTGAGTAGGACTCACCCATTTGCTATTAGAAATAGATTCAATTATCTAAGAGTTTAATGACTTCATTTCTCACTACTTCTTTCATATTAAGATTTAGTCTTCGTAGCATCTCTCTAAATGGTTTAACATTTTCCTCTAGATAGATGTTATGTGTGCAAATTAAAGGACTAATATCTTTAATATCAGCAATGGTCCATCCTAAAGTATTCTTATACATTTTCAGAGTTTCGATCAACTTACCTTCTTAGGATGCATCAAGTTTAGAAGAAATTATTACTGGAAAAATCTCATTCTCACCCAAGAAAGAGTATTTCAAATCAAATGGCAAATGTTTCAAATCAATTATGAGAGCTTTAATACTTGATGGAACAGATTGTACTGTTGACGATGAAAGTTCTTCAAACCTTGGCTCCCAAAAATATTTTTCAGAGAGAGTATTAGAAAAGGCATTTTTACAAATACTTTCACTTTCAAAACAAGTCTCTAAAAGATCTTAAGAATTAGCGGTAGTAAAATATTCATGAACAAGTTCCTCGATTGAATCCACTTCATGTACTTTGACATCTTCTACAGGTTGCTTACAATCATTAAACACATTTAGTTCCAAAGTCATATTTCCAAAAGATAACTTCAAAATACCATTCCTAAAATTAATCAAAGCATTTGAAGCTGCAAGAAAAGGACGACCCAAATGATTGGAATCTGTGTATTTGTATGTGCAACAGGCTCTATGTCCGAAACAATGAAATTCACTAGAATGTAAAACTTATCAATTTATATCAACACATCTTCTACTACTCTCTTTGGAACTTTAATCGAACGGTCAGCTAGTTGGAGTATAAAGAAAGTTGTTTTAAGTTCTCACAAACCCTGTTCCTAAATTGAAAAATGTAGAAGATTTACACTAGCACTAAGATCAAGCAAAGCACACTCTATTCTAGTATTTTCTATGGTATATGAAATGGTTGGACAAACTGAATCTTTATAGTGTGTAGAGTGAATTGTTGAATGATTGAACTAACACTTTCAATTAAAAATGCCTTCTTTGTACATGATGTTTTCTTTTGATTGTACACAAATCTTTCAAAAATTTGGCATAAGAAGGATTATATCTAATAATGGAATATTAATCTTGACTTGTTGAAAAAGTTCAAAGATTTCAGAATTTGAGTACAATTTCTGAGTTGGTTGCAATCTTTGAGGAAAAGGAGCTAGATGTGAGTATTTTTCTTTTTCTTCATTTTCAAACTCACCTTCATTAAATTTACCTTTATTGTCAAGACTATTTCCATTCTTCATTTCTGAAGGTGGATTAGAAACTTTCTCCTTGGAATGTATAGTCTTGTCAACAACTTTTCCATTTCGAAGAGTTGAGACCGAATTAGCCTCCTTGATTGAATTTTAATCTAAAGAAGAAACATGACACTGAGTGGAAGGATTAAGTTGAGATTATGCTGGAAACTTACCTTTTTCCTGAGTGTGCAAAGAGGCGGTTAATGTTAAAAGTGTGTTTTTGATCAAATTGATGTCATGCATAAGTTCTTGCAAAGTGTCCTCAAGTGACTTTGTATGTGGAGTTGGATAAGAAGGAAAATTTGATGGTTTTTATGAATGTAGTAGGTGGACACGGTTATCATCTCGTCAACTAAAATTGGGATGATTTCTCCATTGTGGATTGTAAGTTTCAGAATATGGAGAATTAAAAGACTTTTTGAATGTGTTCATGAAATTTGTTTGTACTAGAATATTTGGACATTCATTGGTGGAGTGCCCCATAAGTTCACAATTACTATAAACTTATTTCTCTTGCACAAATTTGATTTTCTTTACTTTTTTAAGTTCCATGGCTTCAACTTTTCTTGTTAAACTAGTAATCCTAGCATTTAGATCATCTTTTTGACTAGGTAATATTTTTGTTTATTACTATTAGCAAAATTAGATCTAATAGAACCTTCAAAAAAATTAACACTATGCTATGATTGAGAGTTTTCTGCCAATTAGTCTGGATATTCTAAGGCTTCATCAGGTTTTTTATTAAGAAACTCACCATTATACATTGTTTCAATAAATTATTTTATTTCAGGAGTTAAACCTTCATAAAAGAAACAAATTAAGCGCTATTTTTCAAAACCATGATGTGGCCATGAATTCAACAAATCTTTTAATCTTTTCCAATATTGAAAGAAAGTTTCATTAGTATTTTGAGAAGAAGTTTTAGATTTGTCTTTTCAAAGTATTAGTTTTATGAGTTGGAAAGAACTTTTACAAAAATTCAGCTTGTATTTTTTGTTAAGTGCTAATTGACATAGTTTTAAAAGAATTAAGCCAAGTTTTTGCTTTATCTTTTAAAGAAAAGGAAATAATTTGAGCATAACAATTTCATTTGTAAAAGTTTGATCATCACAAAGACACATACTTCATCAAATTCTTTCAGATATAAGTAAGGGCTTTCAAAATCTAAACCATGAAAATTAGGAAGTGAAGGGATCATACCTGACTTAGATTGAAAGTTATTTGCATTAAGAGGAAAAATGAAATAAGAAGAAGAACAATTTTGAGGAGGTTACAAGTAATAACACATTGTATGCATATGTTGATTCTCATTTTCATCCTCTACTCTTTCATTTTCAGCCATGGTGGAAGTGTGTAGGGGCGACTCAAACAAATTGTCAAATAAAGTTTCAGAATAATTTTTTAACTAAATGCCAAGAATTAAGACTATGATACCATATGACCTTATAATCACAAAGAAAATAAACACATAATATTTACAAACCTGAATACTTACATTGTCTTCCCCGGCAACGAAGCCAAAAACTTGCTATAATTTTAAGGTTGTAAACCCAAGTGGAGGTTGTATCAAATAATAAATTTCTCGTAAGTTCGAGGTTGATCCACATGAAAGTTGTTTGAAGATTTCAGGATAACTTTACTAAAAAAATGGGCTTTATGTTGTTTAGAATATATAAAAAAATAATGTTAGGCTATAACAAAAAAAAAATTAAAATAATAAAAATATTGAGGATTATGGATCCACTCTTGAGTTTTGGATAGAGTAACGATTATTGATTCTTTTTACCTCTTTTAATTGCCACTATTAGAATCCATACATAATGAAGGTTCCAATAGAAAAATATTATCAAATAACTCATGCAATAAGGTAATCATGATATTATCTTACTATTTACAAATTATCTTTTAACGCCAACACTTGTTCATGGGATCAAGTATTTATACACACTTTTGTCTACTACAAATCAAGATTTCACGCTAGCGGTTGGTTTTACGGTGTAGTAAAACCAAACGTCTAGCTAAATGAACCCAAGTATTTATTGTTCCATTAGTGATACATAAATAAAATTTAGAAAGACATAATGAAAGTGAGAAAGACTAAAAATAGAAGAAAAACAAAAGAATACATGTCTATTACTACTAAAAAACTTACATTATTACTAGAAAATTTAGCCTAAAGAAAGATAGCAATAGAACTTTTTTCCTCTACCCCCCATTTTTACAAGTTTAACACATTATCTAATTATAGTACTTTGAGTATGATAGAGGCCAAACATATAATGGAGGAGTTAAACAATCAAGTGGTATGCTAGTTGTCAAAAATTGGTAAGTTGTTAAACTAAATCATCTAAATTTTCACCTACTCGGTTGAATTGAATTTCTAGGCTGGATACAGCCTGATTTTGATGATGGGTAAAGAATAAAAGTTGTAGATCTTTCTTTTCTTATATATTTTCATATGTCATTTGTCAAATTTGGCTACCGGATGAGGGAGATATGGTCAAATTATCGGATCATGTTCAAAAGCCATCCTTCAACATCAACAACGCATTACAACATATTTAATGACCATTTTTGACATATTTTCTCACCATCTTGTCTTCCACAAACTTGTTTATCTATCTCTTTTGTATAACATAGCCAAAATTCAACCCAAAATAAATTTTGGGTCAAGAGATATGAGTAAAATAGGTGAAGATCAGACTTAACTCTAATCTGAATTTTTGGTGATCCATTTTGTATAACCACTTGTAATTAAACTTCTTTGATCATTATACATTTAGTATGAGATCCAAAGTTTACATAAACTTGTAGATGAATAACTTATCAATCAATCCGTAGCCATAATAATTAATCCAAAACCATTTCGAAATCAAAAGTTACACCAGTTTCTCTAAAATCTTCTCAAAAGAAGATAAAATATTTTAATCTCATTTTTTTGTGTTGATTTTCCATTTTATTCCTAAAACATAAAAATGCTTTAATTGGGAGTTCCAATGATAATTTCAAAGCGAAAATAATTATATACATCCTAATTAATTGTACACTTTTATATGTTCATTATTGGATCTAAGTGGCATACAAAGGTATAGAGTAGGGTGAGTAGACCTTTCAAAACCTTTTTCTGAAACTTCACAGCCCTTTTTGAAATACCGTTTTTAAATCTTACACTTATTTCTTTTTCTATATATTGGGGCATAGGTTTTGATTCAGTGAGTTATGAAACTGAGTTGCTAACTAAGATGTTTTATTAGGCACTAACCTTCTAAAAACAACTCAAGGAACTGAAGAGTTGTGCAATAAAAACATTGTTTAAACACTTAAAGACATAGACGTCATTTTGTATGCAATGCAAGGCAACTTGAGTAGTATAAATAATTAGATACAACTGCAAGTCAGCAAACAAATAAGTAAGCAACAACATAATAATTTCATAGTGGTTCGAAGATAGGATTATCCTTTTACTCTACCACTTAACAAATTAAGACTGATAACCAAGTCAGTTCTAATACAACCACTTAGTTCTTAGAACTAAGTCTCTAGTTTCTTCTTAGCCTCTCATTTCCCAAACTCTACTGATACTAAACCCAGTCTTCCCACACAGGTTCGACCCTATCTTCCCGCATAGGTTTGACTACTTAATCTTCCACACAGGCTAGATTCTTCAACTCTTCCCAGCTTCAATTCTTCGCACATAAGTTCAAGTTCAAAACTTTTCCCACATAGGTTAAAGTTCACCCCAGTGGCTCCTTGATGTTGGTGATAAGTGTGCACATGAAGATTCATGGAGTTTTCTCTCATTGACCACTTTGATGCTTTTCTACATACATTGCTCTTTCAAGAAGATAGATATGGTTATTGAGCTTATTTGAAAGTTAGAGATCTTTAGAAGGCTATTAAAGAGTCCATTCTTAAGCTTCCTTTTATAGGCGTCTCTGATTTTTTGCCCATTGCACCTACTTTTCTCTTATCACTAGTGTAGGTATTCTGTCACACTATTTTGCAAAGTAAAAGTCTAATACTATTTGCAGTTTATTGTCCTTTATATTTAGCCTGCCTTATTTATGCTTTTTTCTCTGTTAGTTTGGACTATAGCGACTTATCTATACGAGGTTTATTGATTTAACTTAATTCTTTGAAGGTACACGTGTCCTCACTGTGTTGTGATGCTTAGCCTACTAAGTGACTACTCTAGTCTTGGATTCGTCCACTTTTCATAATCTTGTTATTTTTCTTTCAGTTCTTTGGACATGGTTACTTTGCTAATCTTCTAGTGATTTCAATTTTTTACTAGACTACTTCAGTTGTCACATTCGTTGAAACTTTTAGACCGCTAAGCTTTCTACTCCAGTTTTGAACTTTTCCCTCTCCGTCTTGAACTCTACATCACTATTCTGACCATTAGCTCTTCTTCTCCATCTATTCTATTTGTAGGCTAAGTTTTCTTCGAGTACTCACTTAGTAGTGTAGCCTTTATAAAGATCCTACATAAATAGTAAATCTTTCAAAAGTTATAGAGGTTTATCCTAGACTAACCTACTCATCCTTAAAAGCTATACAAGTAAATCCTAACAATTTTTCCCTTTTTGATGATGACAAAACTCTTGAGAACAATTAGTAATTTCAAATTTGCTAAAGCAAGATAAAAAAATATGACCAAGAAGTTTAACAATATTTAGCATTCAATCATCAAATTTTACAATTACTACAATCTTTATTGCAACTTCTTCCTTAGCCTATTTACTTATTTATGATGAGATTCAATATCTACAATTGAAATCCTCTATAACAACTCAAATTCTCGAGGGTTTTGCTAATCCTCAAAAGTACTCTTGTTGTTCATTATTATATTTTCCACTTTTTGACATGCAGAAACGGGTTTCAGTAGATTGTTAGTACTATAGTGGAGTGGTCCATCCCATCTAGAGAAGGTCTGCTCATCCATTTGTAGATGAACTTCGTCATTTCCTAAGGTATGTGGTACAAAAGAAAATCCTTAAGCTTTGAGTGAAGGGAGCTAGAGAAAATATGAGAATTTTGCATACTAAGTGGATTTAACAAACCTTAGCATTTATCAAATTCTTTTCCTATACCATTACCTCCGTCAGAAAGATTTTTCCAAGTTTTATAATTGCCATATTCTTCTTATGTTCTTCCATAGTGATTCCTTGGTTCCTTCTATTGGATTCTGATTGCCATTGCTTTATCGGCTTTTCTCTTCTTCTCTTTTGGGTAGCTCTCCAATAAGTTCGAGTTTGAACCAAGAAGTTCTCAGAAAATATAAAACTTGTTAGTAGCAAGAGTGTTTTCTTATGAAAAACACTTGTGAAATGATAATATTTATAGATAGAAATTTTCATCCTCTCAGGTGGCTTTGAGATCCTACAGGATCTTCTAAGAGAATGTGTGTTTGAAGGTCCAGCCTCAGCTGGTTGGCCCGTTAATGCGTTTATAGGGAGGCTATGTGGTTCTTGAATTTCTTCAAGTTCTACAAATTTGGCATTTCTATCTAATAGAAACTCCTTTCTAAAAAGGTGCCATTCCTCAAAACAAACACCTTTTGTTCCACAGGATCGTAAAAGTAGTATCCAATAGATTTCTTTAGATACCCCACAAATCTACCTAAATTGAATCTGATATCCAATTTATCTCCCACTTGCTGCTTTACGTAAGCAACACACCCCCATACCTTAAGGTATTTATAAGAGAGATTTTCCACACCATATCTCATATGGTGTTTTAGCACCAATTTTGATGGTACTCTATTTAATAGATATGCTATTATTTCTAGAGTATAGCCCTAGAATGAAAGAGAAAATCTAGTAAAACTCATCATCGATTGAACCATGTCCAACAAGATTTGATTTTTACGCTCCACAACTCCATTATGTTGGGAAGTTGTAGGAGAGGTCCACTAAGAGAGAATCCCATTCTTTTTAGATAATCAATAAACTTTGTGCTTAAGTATTCACCTCCTCGATCCGATCAAAGAGCTTTGATACTTAGCCCAATTTGTTTCTCCACCTTATATCTGAATTATTTGAACTTTTCAAAGTTTTAGATTTATACCTTATAAGGTAGACATAACCATACCTAGAATAATCATCGATAAAAGTTATAAAGTAGTGATAGTTTCTATGTGCACTAACACTTAGTGGCCTATATACATCTGCATGGATCAAATCCAAAAGATTTTTTGTTCGCTCCACTTATCCAACAAATGGTGATTTGGTTAGTTTTCCTTTGAGACATGACTCACATGTTGGCATTCCTTGCTATTTTGAAAGATTGAGCAATTGGGCCAACTTATGAATTCTTTTCTAAGAGATATAACCTAATCTAGCATGCCATAAGAGTTGGAACTGTGATCATCTATTTTTCTTTTATTTTGTTGAACATGGAAAAAGGAGATATGGGGATTAATAGAATATAATCCATTCATCAATATGTTAGAGGTAATCAAAACTGAATCTTTAAAAACAGAACAACTTTTTGTTTTATTGAAAAAGTAAAACCTTCTCCATCTAAAACAGGAATGGACATAATGTTCTTAATTATCTTTGGAACAGAAAGATAATTATTTAAAACTAAAACTACTCCTTTTCCTAAAGCTAAGTTGAAACTTCCTATGGCTAATGCAGCAACCTTTGCTCTATTCCGCTGCCGCATGACTGTCTCTCCTCTACTTAGCTTTTGTTTCTTCCCATCACCAGCAAATCATTGCAAAGATGAGACACACAGCTGGTATCCATTACCCAAGAAGTATTGTTAACTAATAAGTTAACTTCAACAAAATAAATACCTACACTCTCCAGGCTCGCAAGGTACTCCTTCCAGTTCTTCTTCAATGCTAGGTTTTCTGCAGTAGTGGCACTTATCATCAGTCTTGTTGGAACTCTTGGAGACACCACCTATTGGCTTCATACGTTTGGATTTTGAGGAATGCTTTCATTTCCCATTCTTTCTCTTGGGCTTTGTAGCCTTTGAATTGGATGAGGATCTAACAAGCATAACCGACTTGTCCTTCTTCATACTGGACTCAGCCATCTTCAATATGTTAACTAGCTCAGTAAGGCTAGTTTCCATTTTATGCATGTTGAAGTTGACAACGAAGATGTCAAATGATGGAGGCAAAGATTGCAGGATAAGATCTAAATAGAGCTCGTTATCCATAACGACTCCAAGTGACTCGAGCCTTTTCAATCAGGCCTATCATTTTCAATCCATGGTCATGGACTGAAGATCCCTCCGTCATATGGGTCCTAAAAAGCTATTTTGAGATCTGATATCTTTTTGCCTTGTATGTTCACCATACAACTCTTGTAATGAACAATAGATATCATGCGCATACACATGTACCTCGTCTTGCCTTTGTAACTCGTTTAACATCAATGCTATTATATAGCATCGCGTTATAGATCATCATCAACCAGCTTGTGATAATTCGCAAGCTCCTCCTCACTGGCGTCTTCCAGCACGGCCGACATGGTAGGATCACATCAAATATGTAATCCCACTTTTTGAACTTTAGAACAATTCAAAGGTTACTCAACCAATCAACATAGTTGGGACTGGTTAGTTTATTAACTTCTATAATTGATGCAAATGGATTTTTAGCTATTTGTAGATAATCTACACATATAAACGAGGCATAAAATTATCATACTTTCAAAATCATATACATTTATAACAAGGTCTTAAGTAATAAATACCTCCCACTATTTCTTTCGAATTCATCACCCCTAATGGCAATTTGGGAAATCTTATTTTCTAGTGGACTTGAGGCCCAATTAATATGTCGGATGCCCTAATTTTATGAGCTCATAAAATATATTGAAAAGTAGTTAACTTTTAACAATTATATCTCCATACAACCCTCAAGATATTTTACCTCACTACTTCCCATATACCACATTTTTATGAGCCCATATGGTATTAAGTGTTAAGCAAGACCTATCAAACATCCATATAGATGGAGCATCAAAACGTTCCACGATCATGGCCAACATAGAGATGAGTCCATCACATGGGCATCACCATGCTTGGTAGAGATCACAACTTTCCATTATAGAGTTATTCCATGACTCATGGCCAATGAAAAAGTAAGGTAGTATCGTCATATCAACTACTTTTGATAGTAGTCATGGATTATTAGGTCCTACCTAATTTTATTCATATTTGCTTGAAATCGGAATTCAAAATTCCTTTACTTTGTTTTTAGTTCAAGTGGGGTAATTATGTTAACCAAGACCTCATCAATTTTAATCTTGATTTATTTAAAAATTGACAAGCAAATCAATTACATAAACCCTACACATGCATTTAATACACACATAATCTGGATGATCATGGGTCATTCCTTTGTGATCCATTTGAGCCAAAAATAGATTTAGGTTATGATAAGATGGGTTTTATACCAATAATTCATATGTTTTGTATTGACATTTGATTTGTTTTCAAGTGTTTTTGTTACTTTTTATGCATTTAGTTTGAAATCTTGTAGGTAATGACAATAAGAGAAGAAAATGGAAAGAAATCAAAAACTTGGTTGAAATGTTGAAGAATTCGAATTGTGGTGCTACTGATGGCAGTTTTCGTATTTCAATCATACCTCTCGACCCCAAAATTCATATCAAATTGGTTATTGATCCATTGGAAATCTAAAAGATATATCTACAACTTTTATGTTTACCAAAAAATCCAATTCAGTCTATTTCAATGAGAAAAACTGAGTTCAAGAGTTAGCCCTGGGCTGCAATTTTCTAGGATGACACATCTTAGTATTTAAGGCATAACTCTGTCCACCAATGTCATATGTAGTTGATTCAAGTTCTATGAAAAGAAAAGACATATAGATACAATTAATTAGAAGATGTCAAAAGCCAATTCATCCTTTAAAGAGGTCAAAAATTACTTGTAAGGGGCTAAAGAGTGTAAGAGTACTGAAGTGGAGGAGGAAAAAAACAGCAGCAACGGCGCCTAGGTGCTATATATGGCTGCCAAAATAGAATGGAAGGTGCCTAGGCACCATCTGAAGTGCTGAAATAGAATATATACCGCCTAAGGCACCGTTCTTCTGCGCCTAGGCGCCAAACGATTTGAAAATTCTGAAAGTGTAATCTTTTGACTCGGATTTTGGACAAAAAGTATTAAAGCCAACTTCTAAAAGAGACTTTGTGGACTTCTTGGGGGACAACTTACATAGAAAATGGATTTGGTGGAGAGAAAATGGGGGAAAGCCATGAAAAGAGGAGGAATTTCAGGAATTTTTTGGAGAAAGAATAATTGAAATGAGTTAAAAGGAGAGGGGGTTCTTAGAAAAGGAGGCATTCATTTTTCTGAAACAAAAAAAAGGAGAGGCTTGGAGAGAAGAAATCCATTCTTGAAGAAGAGGAAGCCACTCTTGGAGATAAGGAGAGCTTCAACAATTTCTCTCACTTCACAAATTGGTGAACAATTTTCATGTTCTTTCTTATTTATTTTTGAAGTTGTATTCATCCATTATGAACTAAACTTTTCTTTCTAGAGGATGATATAACCTTATTTGATCCTATGTTTTGAATTCCAATTAATATTAGTTCAAGTTATTCATCTTGTTTGTGTTATCTTGTTTAGTATTGCTTCTTGATTATTTGGCCATTAATTGAGATTGTTGATGTATGAAATTCGATACTCGAGAGAGGGAAGATTATACATGATCATAAGGGTAACACAACCTAGGAATCATAGAGTTGAGAAGCTTATGAAACCTTTGAAGTTTTGAAGAAGAATTCATTGAACTTTTGTAAAATTTTATTCTTGAGTTTTTATAGAGATATTGAAATTCATGTTAGAACTCATAATCAATTCGGCACTCGAGAGAAAAATTGATGAGCTTAGGAATTCTTAACTTACATGTGTTGTTGACTTGAATTGGTATGTTTTGGAAGAAGAACATAGGTGATAATTAGGTGAGTCATTCCTCTAGAATTTCTTGTTCATAAGGTGTTTGTTGTATTGCTTCTAAGAACTCCACTATTACCTTTACATTTTGTTATTTATTTTACCTATTTACCAATCATCATTCGATTTTTTAGATAAAATTGGAACTATTTGAACTACGGTACTTAATGAAATTTTTTATTACAATCCCTGTGGATACGATACTCAACTCACCGTTGTATTAAAACTTGACACCGTACACTTGCGTTTTGCAAAGTATTTCACAAACAAGTTTTTGGCGCTATTGCCGGGATTGTTTTATCATAATTATATTAATATTGTTATGACTTAGTCTTGATTTTAGTTTAGAGTTTTTTACCTTCTTTCCGTATGTTGATGTTGTCTTACCTTGCATTGGATTATATATATTTGTATGCGTAAGGCTAGGAGTCTTGACTTGGGTTATTTTGATCCAGAAATCGAGCAAACTCTTTGGGCTATTAGAGCAGCAAAAAGATTTAACAATCAAGCCATGACGGATAACATCAACAATGCTAATGTGAACGCCAATCTTCCGTTGCAACAACTACCACCACAATGAGCTATCCGGGACTATTTTCAACCAACCATGAACCAAAACTACTCGGGATAGTTCGACAACTGATCAATGCCAATAATTTTGAGCTTAAACCAGCTCTCATTAGCATGGTGCAACAAAATTAATTTGTAGAAAGTGCGTTGGAGAATCCTAATGCACACTTAGCCATATTTTTGGAGATTTGTGACACCATCAAAATGAATAGAGTACTGACGATGCCATTAGACTTTGCTTATTTCCATTCTCACTCTAGGATAAAGCTAGGCTATGGTTACAATCTTTTACACCAAGTAGCATACCGAGTTGGAATGACTTAATGCAAAAATTTCTTGTAAGTACTTTCCACCAAGCAAGACACTTCAACTCAAGAGTGAGATAGCTCAATTCCGCCAACAAGATTTTGAGCCATTATATGAAGCTTGGGAGAGGTTTAAGGATTTTCTAAGAAGGTGTCCTCAATATGGTTATGAGGATTGGCAGCAGGTACAATACTTCTACAATGGTTTGAATGGACAAACTCGAACTATAATAGATGCTGCCACAGTGGGACTTTAATGTCTAAAACCACAAACGAAGCCCATATTTTGCTTGAGGAGATGGCTACTAATAGTTATCAATGGCCTTCCGAGAGATCTTCCATTAAAAAGGTTGCTGGAGTTTTTGAGGTAGATTCATTTACTCAATTAGCTACACAAGTTTCTGCTCTTTCTAACCAATTTGTAGCTTGGACTTCTAATGGAGCTTCTCAAGGAATAGATTCCATGGCATCCACTAGCACTTCATTTGTTGAAACCAAAGGAAATGAGCAGGTAAACTTTGTCAATAATCATAATTTCAATCAGGGAAATCAATTACCTATTCACTACCATCCGAAACTTAGAAATCATGAGATTTTTTTCTATGCCAACAATCAAAATGTGCTTCAACCCCCACTGGGTTACAACAATCCATCAATTCCAATCCTCACGTAGGTGAAAAAAAGGCATCATTGGAAATTTGCTAAGCACTTTCATTGGTGAGACAAGAGCCCGATTGAATAAAGATGAAGTGAAAATAGACAACATTGAGACTCAATTAGGGCAGCTAGAAGCTTCAATGAAATCAATGGAGACTCAAATTGGATAGCTTGCTACTGAAATTAATGCTAAAAAATATAAAGGAAATTTTCCAAGTGATACGAAAATCAATCCAAGGGAGCATTGCAAAGCTATCCAACTTCGAAGTGGAACCAAAATCAAGGGGCCAGAAATAAAAAGTTCACAAGTTGATGAGCCAATCGCGGGCACTTCAAGTGAAAGTCCTATGGAGGAACACCCAAGGGAAGAAGAAAGGCAATCAAATGAACAAACATGGGCTGAGAAGCTAAAATCTACTCCTAACTTTGAAACTTCTCCTAAATTTAATGTTCCCATTCCTTTTCCATAAAGATTTCAAAAGAAAAAGATTGATTCACAATTTGCAAAATTTTTGGAAATTTTCAAGAAGATTCATATCAACATTCCTTTTGCAGATGCTCTTGAGCAAATGCCCAACTACGCCAAGTTCATGAAAAATGTGATGTCAAGAAAAAGACGATTGGTGGAATTTGAAACTGTGAATCTCATAGAGGAGTGCAGTGCCATTTTACAGAAAAAGCTTCCTCAAAAATTAAAAGATCCAGGGAGTTTTACTATTCCTTGTACCATAGGAGGATATTTCTATGATAAAACATTATATGATCTTGGAGCAAGTATTAATTTGATGCCACTTTCTGTTTTCACGAAATTAGGAATTGGGGAAGTCAAGCCATCCACTATCACCTTGCAATTAGCGGATAGGTCTCTTACCTATCCAAGAGGAGTTGTTGAAAATGTATTGGTAAAAGTGGATAAATTCATATTTCCTGCAGATTTTGTGGTGTTAGATATGGAGAAAGACCAAGAAATCCATTTAATTCTTGGTCGACCATTCCTTGCGATGGGCATGCTTTGATTGATGTGCAACGCGGTGAATTAACTCTAAGAGTTAATGAGGATGAAGTGATGTTTAACATTTATCGTGCATTGAAGTTTCAAGAGGAACTACATACTTGTAATAGGATTGAAATGTTAGAAACTTGCTTGCATGATCATTTCCTCAAACAAAACTCTATCGAACCTTTAGAGCGATGCATTGTTCATTCCATAATGCAAGGTAATGACCATGATATTGATAATGATGATTTAATACATTACTTGCTCTTTCTTGAATCAGGAGAGGTGGAGTTGAAAAAGGATAAATGCAAGGAAGCAATAGGAGATACCACAATCAAGGAACAAACAATATCACCAGAGTTGAAAGTACTTCCCGAGCATTTGCGGTATGAATTTCTAGTGCTAACAACACGTATTCGGTAATTATTTCTACATCCCTATCTCCTTTAGAGGTTGAGAAATTGTTTCGTGTTTTAAGAGAGCATAAATCTGCTATTGGTTGGTCAATTTTTGATTTAAAAGGTATTAGTCCTTCAATTGTCATGCATAAAATCTTAATGAAAGAATCTTACAAACCATCTATTGAACATCAACATAGACTAAATCCTGCAATGAAAGAGGTTGTAAGAAATGAAGTCTTGAAATTGTTGAATGCTGGAATTATTTATGCAATTTTTGATAGTTCTTGGGTGAGTCCAGTTCATGTAGTTCCAAAAAAGGGTGGCATGACCATAATTCAAAATGATAACAATGAATTAATACCAACAAGGACGGTCACAGGTTGGCGAGTGTGTATTGATTATAGAAAACTCAACAACGCTACTCGTAAAGACCATTTCCCCTCCCATTTATTGATCAAATATTAGACCGACTTGCAGGGTATCAATACTATTATTTTCTCGATGGTTATTCGGGGTACAATCAAATTGTTATAGCACCCGAAGACCAAGAGAAAACAACATTCACATGTCCTTATGGTACTTTTGCTTTTTGAAGAATGCCATTTGGATTGTGTAATGCCCCAGCCACATTTCAAAGATGCATGATGGCAATTTTTCATGATATGGTGGAGAACATAATGGAAATTTTTATGGATGATTTTTCAGTATTTGGCTCATCATTTGATATATGTCTACATAATCTTTCTCTTATTTTACAGAGATGTGAGGAGACTAACCTTATTTTAAATTGAGAAAAATGCCATTTTATGGTAAAAGAAGGTATCGTTTTAGGTCACAAAGTGTCCTCCGAAGGACTTGAGGTAGACTGAGCAAAAATTATTGCTATTGAAAAACTTCCACCACCAATAAATATGAAAGCTATTCATATTTTTGGGACATGCTGGGTTTTATAGAAGATTTATTAAAGATTTTTAAAAAATTGTAAAACCTTTGTGCAACCTTTTGGAAAAAGATAAGCCATTTGACTTTAATGTTGATTGCTTATAGGCCTTTGATCACATCAAGAAGGCTCTCATTTCAGCTCCTATTATGGTGGTACTGGATTGGACTCAACCATTTGAACTTATGTGTGATGCTAGTGATTATGCGGTTGGAGCAGTGTTAGGACAAAGAAAAGATAAAATTTTCAAGGCCATTTATTATGCAAGCCGAACACTTGAAGATGCTCAACAAAATTACACCACCACTGAAAAAGAATTATCAGCCGTTGTTTTTGCATTTGATAAATTTCGTGCTTATGTATAGGTACCAAGGTGATAGTGTATACCGATCATGTTGCTATTAGGTACCTCTTTGCAAAAAAGATGCAAAACCAAGGCTAATCCGGTGGATATTCCTTCTTCAAGAATTTGATCTTGAAATCAAAGATAAGAAGGGAAGTGAAAATGTGGTGGCGGATCACTTATCGAGGTTGGAGCAGGAAAATGAGAACTTTGAAGGACCAATTAAAGAATTTTTCCTAGATGAGTTTATTTTGGCAATCAAAGATAATTTACCTTGGTATGCAGATTTGTGAATTATCTTGTAGGTGGATTATTGCCTTCGGACCTCACATATCATCAAAAGAAAAAATTCTTACATGATGTGAAATCATATCTATGGGATGATCCATTGCTCTTCAAAAGGTGTTCAGATTCTGTGATTCGGAGATGCATTCCAATGGAGGAAATAAATAAAATTCTTAAGCACTGTCATTCATCCCCATGTGGTGGTCATTTTGGACCTACAAGGACAACTTCTATAGTATTACAATCCGATTTTTTATTGGCCAACATTATTTAAGGATTGTTATATTTTTGTGCAGACATGTGATGGGTGTCAAAGGACTGGAACAATTACTAGACGACATGAGCTTCCTTTGACTAATATGATGGAAGTTGAACTCTTTGATGTTTGGGGGATTGACTTCATGGGACCATTTCTCCATCAAATGACCGATCATACATTTTGCTCGCTGTGGATTTTATCTCCAAGTGGATAGAAGCAATTGCCACACCTACTAATGATGCCAAGGTAGTGCTTAAATTCTTGCACAAACATATTTTTACTCGTTTTGGCACACCTAGAGCAATTGTAAGTGATGAAGGTTCTCATTTTTGCAATAAAATATTTAATAACCTTTTGGCTAAGTATGGTGTAAGACACAAGGTAGCTCTTGGATATCATCCTCAATCAAATGGAAAAGTCAAAATCTCAAATCGGGAAGTGAAGCAAATCCTTGAGAAAACAGTAAGCATTAATCGAAAGGATTGGGCACATAAGCTTGATGATGCATTGTGGGCATACCGCACGACATATAAAACTCCTATAGGTATGTCTCCTTATCGATTAGTTTTTGGAAAAGCTTGTCACCTTCCCTTTGAGCTAGAACATAGAGCATATTGGGCTGTGCAATAATTAAATTTTGATACAAAGGCAATAGGAGAAAAAAGATTGTTGCAACTCAATGAAATGGAGGAATTTAGGCTTGATGCCTATGAAAATGCTAAAATCTATAAAGAAAAAACAAAACAATGGCATGATAAAATGATCTTGAGAAGGGAATTTCAACCCGAACAACTTGTGTTGCTTTTCAATTCTAGATTAAAACTTTTTTCAAAAAAATTAAAATCTAGATGGTTCGATCCCTTTATTGTCAACAAGACATTTCCATTTGGGCGATTGAGCTCAAAGGAAGGATGGCATATTATTTCATGTCAATGGACAGAGGTTGAAACATTATTATGGCAATGAAATGTGGAAGATGTCTAATCTTCCACTCGGAGAAGCAACCTAAGGTATTCAAGTTTCAGTCTAGCTAAAACTTTGAATAAAGCGCTTCTTGGGAGGCAACCCAAGCTCTTTTTTTTTTGTGATTGTTGTTATTCTTGTTTTGTTTCATGTCATGATGCTTGTTCTGTGATATTTTACTTATTTTTGCAGGTTAAAGGCTAAACACCACCCATTTTAGGAAAGTCCTCTTGTTTTACAATTCTTTTAATCATTGCGGACAATGCTTATATTAAGTTTGGGGAGTTCATGAATCTAGGATTATTACTTGTTGCTTGAAAAGTAGAATATGTACGTTTGTTTATGTGTCTAAACATCAAATTTTGGTTTTATTTACTTTATGAGGTCTTGTGAATCTTGATGCACTAAGTAGTTTGTTGAGTTACATTTAATTATTTAGAGACATTTTATGAAGTCTAATTATTTCTAAATGATCCCACCAACCTCTAGAACTTGTTTGATCACTAGTCGAGGCAAAATCCTAGGTGGCATAGCATTAAGGAAATGATTTAGGTTTTTTGGATCGTTTGAGCTTTTCAAGCCAACCTATACTTGAATTATTCCCTAGTGTCCCCTCTTGAGCCTATTGAAACAATTTTTGGACACCCTATACACATTTTTGAGCTTTATGAAATGAAAAAAAATTCCAATATTCCATCCTTTTTCATCTCATTTACACAATCATTCTTGAATGAATTGTTGTATTAAAAAAAAAAAAAGAAGCAAAATCAAAGAGAAGAAAAGATTGAAAAAGGATGAAAATGAAGAGATTATGAATTGAGGTGTATGATTTGAACTCCCTAAAATAGATAGACCCCCATTGTATACAACAAAAGAAATAAGTTTGGGGTAATCCAAGATTAAAAAGAAGAAGAATGGGATGTTCAATAAAGAAAAATGAAGGGATTGATGAAGAAGTTGGTGTTCATTCATAAAGGTTCTAGTATGATTATGTAAAATGGGTAAATTTTAGCCACAATTTTCATATATTCCCACCATGACCCAAGCCTCACATTACAAGATTTGGAAGTCCTTTTGATCTTTGATGCTATGATCTACCTACATTAGTGGAGACTAGTGTGAAAAACAAGCTATGGAGTTTGGTAAGCACTTCAAAAGTGGATCAAATATGAGTAGTTAGCTTTATAAACCTATCCGAATGAGAAATGAAATTTGATAAACTACTACCTTCACACTTACACACACAAGACCATGAAGTTAAGTGAAACCAATATGCATGTTAACATGTAAACTTGGTATATTTTCTAATCTTTTGAGAAGTTAAAAAAAAAAACAAAAGCAAAAAATAAAAAAAATAAAACAAAAAAACAAAAAAATCTTTCTCAATTTGGTTACCTAATTCATAGAGGGGTTGTTTTTGAAAATTTCATGTTTGATGCTTGAGGACAAGCAAATCTTCAAGTTTGGGGTATTTGATAAAATGATTTTTATACTAATAATTCATATATTTTTGTATTGACATTTGGTTTGTTTTCAAGTGTTTTTGTTACTTTTTATATATTTAGTTTGAAATCTTGTAGGTAATGACAATAAGAGAAGAAAATGGAAAGAAATAAAAAACTTGGTTGAATTGTTGAAAAATTCGAATTGTGGTGCTACAGATGGCAGTTTTCGTATTTCAATCATAACTCTCGACCCCAAATTCATATCAAATTAATTCTTAATCCATTGAAAATTAGAGATAGATCTACAACTTCTATGTTTACAACAAAATCCAATTTAGTCTATTTCAATGAGAAAAAACTGAGTTCAAGAGTCAGCCCTGGGCTGTAATTTTCTAGGATGACACATCTTAGTATTTAAGGCATAACTCTGTCCACGATATCATATATAGTTGATTCAAGTGCCTATGGAAAGATAAGACATATAGATACAATTAATTAGAAGGCATTAAAAGTCAATTCATCCTTTAAAGAGGTCAAAAATTACTTGCAAGGGGCTGAAGAGTGTAAGAGTACTGAAGTGGAGGAGGAAAAAAACAACAGCAACGGTGCCTAAGCGCCAAAACAGGGCCCTAGGCGCTATTTGAGGCTTCCAAAATAGAATAAAAGTTGTCTAGGCACCAAAAAGGGTGCCTAGGTGCCATCTGAAGTGCTGAAACAAAATATATGGTGCCTAAGCCCGCTGATCTTCTGCGCCTAGGCGCCTAACAATTTGAAAATTCTGAAAGTGTGATCTTTTGACTCGGATTTTGGACAAAAAGTATTAAAGAAAACTTCTAAAAGAGACTTTGTGGACTTCTTGGGGGACAACTTACATAGAAAATGGATTTGGTGGAGAGAAAATGGGGAAAAATCCATGAAAATAGGATGAATTTCAGGAATTTTTTGGAGAAAAAATAATTGAAATGAGTTAAAAGGAGAGGGGGTTCTTAGAAAAGGAGGCATTTTTTTTTCTAAAACAAAAAAAAGGAGAAGCTTGGAGAGAAAAAATCCATTCTTGAAGAAGAGGAAGCCACTCTTGGAGACAAGGAGAGCTTCAACAATTTCTCTCACTTCACAAATTGGTGAACAATTTCCATGTTCTTTCTTATTTATTTCTTGAAGTTGTATTCATCCATTATGAACTAAACTTTTCTTTCTAGAGGATGATATAACCTTATTTGATCCTATGTTTTGAATTCCAATTAATATTAGTTCAAGTTATTCATCTTGTTTGTGTTATCTTGTTTAGTATTGCTTCTTGATTATTTGGCCATTAATTGAGATTGTTGATGTATGAAATTCGATACTCGAGAGAGGGAAGATTATACATGATCATAAGGGTAACACAACCTAGGAATCATAGAGTTGAGAAGCTTATGAAACCTTTGAAGTTTTGAAAAAGAATTCATTGAACTTTTGTAGAGTTTTATTCTTGAGTTTTTATAAAGATATTGAAATTCATGTTAGAACTCATAATCAATTCGGCACTCAAGAAAGGAATTGATGAACTTAGGAATTCTTAACTTACATGTGTTATTGACTTGAATTGGTATGTTTGGAAGAAAGAACATAGGTGATAATTAGGTGAGTCATTCCTCTAGAATTTCTTGTTCATAAGGTGTTTGTTGTATTGCTTCTAAGAACTCCACTATTACCTTTACATTTTGTTATTTATTTTACTTATTTACCAATCATCATTTGATTTTTTAGATAAAATTGGGACTATTTGAACTACGGTACTTAATGAAATTTTTTATTACAATCCCTGTAGATACTCAACTCAACTCACTTGTATTAAAACTTGACACCGTACACTTGCAGTTGCAAAGTATTTCACAAACAGGTGAATCTAAGGGTAATAGAATAGAAATTGAAACTAATTTCTAGTACATGAATATATCCCATACATTCATGGGTCTTCTCCGATTCTTCATCTTGGTCCTTATTTTTGTCAATTAAAAAGCAGAAGGAAAAACCGCACCTATTCTACTCTTATTCAGAATGTAAAGTACATACAAGAAAAGAATAAGAGACTTACAGGTTCCATTTCAAAAACTAAAAGGATAAATAAATCCAATCGCATTGATCCAAATGGCTTTATGATCATCCCATCATACTAATAAATACATCACATGAATTTATTAAACTATGTAAGTTTAACATCCTTTTAAATTGTAATTTCAGGACTTGGGATTAACCCTTTTTTCAAGTTTTAAAAATAAACATTTTAATTATAAAATTGAAAATCATATTTTGCAATTCAACACGACAACAACCTCGTGCCATGAATTCAATCATACATATTTTGTTTAACAATTAAATTAATTGAATAATAATTTTATCCCAATCAGAACTACAACAAATCAATCATAATTTAATAATTAAATTCACAGGCATAAATTGAATCCAATTGGAATTGCGCAAACCGTGGCTTGATAATATATTGGGTTCGCGCGATACCGGGTATGCGTAGTGGAAAATTAATTTTTTTTAAAAACATCATATCATAATAATTATAGCAATACCTCGGATCTGATATGATTTCTAATGATCTCGCAATTTCTAATAGTTGTAATAAAATAATTAAAGTTTCAATTTATACCTTTCTATGCACTCCAATTGTCGTAGGGTATAAGGCAATTAATTGCTAGTCCTTTTTCTTCTCTCTTTTTAATGGCCGAAAATTAAATAATATTTCTGCATCCTATAATTTTTGGTCATGGGGTATATATAGGGGGCTCAAAATTTCAAGAGTTATACTCTTAGTATTTTTGTATCTCTTTTTGATTGATTGGAAGATATAATAGTTCATCCAAACTTCTTTCAATTTTATCTCTTTTATATCTTTCAAATATATTAAAGATTACCCAAGAATTTCAAACTCTTGACTTTCCATCCTTTTTCATAAACCTTTCCTAATAGGCCTTTGTGAATTAGGCTTGCATTTAGAAATAAATCCCATAATTAACCAATTAATTATCTTACCCATATTAATTTATTATATTTAGCCCATCTAATCAAATTAGACTCAATTAAATAATTTAATTATTTAATTAAATAAATTAATTATATAATAAATAAATTAATTATTTAATTAAATAAATTAATTATATAATTAAATAAATTAATTATTTAATTAAATAAATTAATTTATGGACTACACAATTAATTTGATCCAATCAAATAATTATTTCACTCTAATTTAGCTCTTTAATCTTATTAAGTCGAATTAAATAATCTAATTATTTAATTGAATAATTAATTCAACTCCTTAATTTAAGCCCCAATTAATTATTCTCTATTAATTAATTGGATCTAACCTTTTGGATCAATTCCTGAATTAGAAATATTTCATCTCAAATTGTGTGTGACTTTTTAAGTTCACAACTAAGCTAGCAATGGGTTTGCAACATTTGCGACTTATGAATAATAATTATTTCAATTAATTAAATCAATTAATCAGTGCACTTGAAATTAACTCCTTAATTTCAAGAACCTCACAAGTTATGGGAAACACCTAACAAGTATATCTTGACTACGTAGACTTAGGTGAAATAGCGAGTGAACCTATTTCATTAAAAGTATCATACATGTAAGTCTTTCCGTTAACTAATTTCCCGATTGAGTCTAAGACATGGATCAATAGTCAAAGCCTTAATTGCTCAATAACTTGATTCTATTTCAAGTTTCAATGACTCATGATGAATCGTTAGAAAATCTTCATATAACATTCATCCTGCCTCGGCCAAGGATTTATGAGTTATGAACTATGAAAACTTAGGAGATTCACTTGTTCTACCAGACAACTAACATATTCTTTGTTGATCACTCATAACCTCTATACATATCAATGCAACATCCAATTTATCCCCTTTATGATTGTTAGGCAATCAGAAGATGCATCAAAATGAAACACGACATGCATAATGCTACCATGGTATCTCAAGTCAAAAAGACTAATCGTGTACTATCGTATCATGAAATTTCTTATTTCAATAAACAAGTATCCAATTAAGAAATTTCAGTGGGCCTGTTCAGTGTACTTATTCCCTAACAAACATCCACATACATGCACTAGCGTCACTACGCCAATGTCCATAGAGCGAGACATCATCCTTATGCGAGCATGCATCGTATGTGCGAGTTAATTGGACTATTCGATATCCCTTCTCAAAAAGCCCTTGACTGAAACTAATTTAAGACCAAAGCCATAAAGTTATATTCCATGAACACCATCAAATGCATGACCATTCCCCGTAGCTAAGTTTGGTCTAGGGGCTTTATCTAATTACAAGAATTAATTAAAGATAAAGAAATTTGCCTTTTTATTAATATGATTCGAAAAAGATTATTTTTACAAATACAAGAGTATAAAGGATGCTCAATCTAATTGGCACGCCGGGCACTACTCTAACACAGACATGCTGCAAATTCTAGAGCATAGTCATAGAATGAAAGACAAAGTCTAGTGAAGCTCATCATGGACCGAACCATGGCTAACAATATCCGATTTCTTCACTTAACTACCCCATTCAATTGTGTAGTTATAGGAAGATTCCACTGTGAGATAATCCCATTCTCCATCAGACAATCAAGAAACTCCAAACATAAGTATTCACCTCCTCGATCACATAAAAGAGTTTCAATACTTCACTTGGTTTGTTTCTCCACTTCTTGCCTAAAGTCTTTGAACTTCTCAAAGGTTTCAGACTTGCACCTTAAAAGGTACACATACCTAAACCTAGAGTAATCATCGATAAAGGTAATGTAATATTGGTAGTTCCCTCGAGCACTAACACTTAGTGACCCACATACATCGGTATAGATCAAATCCAAGTGATTTACAACATGCTCCATTTGTCCAATAAATGGTGACTTAGTCATCTTTTCCTTTAAGCAAGACTTACACGGTGGTATTTCATGCTCGTCCTCAAGGTCAAGCAAGTGTGTCAATTTATGAACTCTCTTCTTAGAGATATGACCTAGTCTAGTGTGCTATAAGTAAGTGGAACTACGATTATCAAATTTTCTTTTATTTTGCCAAATATGAAAGATGGAGTTTTGGGTGTGTTATAGAATATAAATCTTTTGTCAATATTGTAATATGTATCAATAAAAAACCACGAATAGTAGAACAACTTCCATTAGATATAGCGCTCTCTATCTAAAACTGGAATAAGGATAATATTCTTAATCAATTCAGGAACGTAAAGATAATTATGTAAATCTATCCTAACTCCACCGCCTAAAGCTAAGTGGATTGTCTCTATAACTGATGCAATAACTCTTACTCCATTCCCTAGCCGTAAGGTAGTTTCTCCTCTACTTAGCTTTTTGCTTCTTGCCATCGTCAACAAGTTATTGCAAAAATGAGAACCACATCTGATATCTAATACCCAAGAAGCATCATTAATCGAGAGGTTAACTTCAATAAAATACATACTAGAGCCATTCTTGAGACTTCCAAGGTACTCTTTACAATTTATCTTCTAATACCCTAACTTGCCATAGTAGTGGCATGTGTCATTAGATTTGGAACCCTTAGTCGCTCCACCAAATTCCTTTAAGTCTTTACCTTTCTTAGAAGAACCTTTCTTCTTCATTTTCTTTGGCTTTTATCCTTAGATTGGGATGAAGAGGCAACAAGCATGACATGTTTATCCTTTTTCATGGTGGATTCAAACATCTTCAATATGTCGACCAACTTAGTGATGCTAGTCTCCATCTTATACATGTTGAAGTTTACCACTAAGGCTTCAAATGACAGTGGCAGAGATTATAGGATGAGATCCACATAGAGTTCATTATCAATAACGACTCCAATGGCTCAAGCCTTTCGATAAGGCCTATCATCTTCAGCCATAGTCTTGGACTGAAGAGTCTTCTATCATATGTCATTGAAATAGTTATTTTGGGAATTTATATCCGGCCTGCCTAGTGTGTTCACCACACAACTCTTGTAGGTCTAAATATCGGTAGCATGTGCTATATTCTCATGTTGCCTCTGCAACATATTTGAAATAGATGCTATGCTTATGAGTCATCCTCAACTTGCTTGTGGTACTCTGCAAGCTCTTTCTTAGTGGCATCCGCCGGTGCAAATAGCGGCGACATCACATCCAGGACATAAGACCTCTTTTCGGACTGGAAACACTAATTCCTAAGCCAATTAATATAGTTGAGACTAGTTAATTTATTCCCATCTAGAATAGATGCTAGTGGATTTTTGGCCATTTTGAGATCTAATCTATAAAACTTGCGAAGTAGAAAAATAAGTGTACATTCGGCAATATACTCATTTATAATATGATCTTTAATTATAAAAATCTCCCACTATTTAATTCAAATTCTATCACCTTCTAGAAGGAGATTTGGGAAATCATATGTTCTAACTCGCTTGAGGTCCAATTAATATTTTACATGCCCAAGAAT